>WYDI02019431.1:4487-20088 GCA_009867235.2 Psittacus erithacus | reverse complement strand
TAACAAAACATAACATAACATAACAGAACATAACATAACATAACATAACATAACATAACATAACATAACATAACACAATATAATGTAATATAATATAATATAATATAATATAATATAATATAATATAATATATAATAAACAAGGAAAAAGAAAGCTTTTTTTGTTAGATAAGGTTTACATTTTAGCTTTAGTCATCAACCACATCAGTTTCCATGTCTTATTTCCTGTGATTATAAGTAGCTTGTTTGGACTTTGCATTATGAAAGTATTTCTTTTCCTGGAGCTGCATTGGCAGCAGTTCTGAAAGACTTTTTGGGGCAATCTTGAGCACTTCTTCCAATTCTTTCTCTCCTTTGATTTACACTATTGAATTTGATCTTGGATGTCTCTTTTGCTCGTTATTCTGTTTGAAGTAATAGTATGTAGAAGTCTGGATGCATACCAGAAAAACAGTCTTGCTTTTAAGAGCAGATCATTAACACAGAAACATGGACTGGAAAGAGACAAAATCTGTTCCGAGAAGGAGATATATTAGAATATGACACATCTCCTATAGTGGATTATGTGGCAGTGTAACTTCAGCGAGTGACACATGAAAAGAATTGAACATGGACAGTACATATTACCTAGGCTGTTATCAGAACTAGTAACCTTTACAAATAAATCTTTAAGTAACTTACATAATTTACTTTTTGACTTGTCCTGAACAATCATATTCTTTCATCTATCAGCATTTAATCTCTTTTTTTATCTTACTTTATGCTGCCTAAATTTTTTATGTTGTGTTCATTCTTCATTTTAACAATTCTACTATTGCACAAAGAAATAGAATTAATAGGTTTCACATTTATTCACTTTTCAATATTCAGAGGCATATCTAGGTAGAGAGATTCCACTTGTATTCTTGGCTTTTTATTTTTTTTCATTTTTTAAAAAATGTCTGATCTTTGTCAAAACAAAGGTGAAGAAACACCATGCAATCATAGCATAAATAGGGAAGTTGACAATTTCCATTGCCATTATTTCTATTCTCTATTGCCTTCCAATTACTGAAATAAAAAATTATTTGTCACAAAACCCATATTCACCTTATTTCTGTACAAGTTCATTGTCACACAGAAGTGTGATCATTGACTGCAGGCTTAAAGCTTTTTTTTTTTTGTTTTCCAAGGTACTTCAGTAATCACTGACATGAATCTACACTTTTTTTAGGTCAGTATGAAAGATCTTCTACATATATAAGAAAAAAAGCTAATGAATTTTTGGCTTCTGAAAGATTTCTCTGCTTGAATTATGGAGTTCAATTAGTCGACTAACTTATTTGTTTCCAATGAGTACTTATGTGAAATCTAATCTGGGCCATCCTATTCTCACAGTTCTTTGTGCTTTAGGGATGTGCTCCATTCCTGATTTAATCTGTGGATTCTAGCTGTAATGATGAATCAGAAACTATCAATCCTCACTTTTCCTCAGAATTCAAGTACATCAGCTTAAGAAGACATGCCAAAGATTCCTGCATGTTTATGTATGTTCTAAGATTCTTTCAAATTCTTGGCATTTCATTCAGCTGAGTGTGTATCTCCTGGGGACAGTTCTGCATGAACCTAACTATAATTGGAAAAAAACCTTAAGTTTCTCACTTTTCCCTTTTTTCAGCTATGCGCAAGAAAAACACATTTGTAAACACATGTTGATAAAGTAAGCAAGCCTTGATCAGAAGATATTCTTTGTCCAGTTAAAGGTTAAAATAGTCTGCAAATTACTCAGAACACCAGTTGTGCTATTGCTTTTTTCTTCACATCCTAGAACCATATAATAATCAAAGACACATCTCCTTCTCTATAGGAATGATGAAGATCACCTCTGAATCTTTATCATATTATTCTACAGAGTAGAGCTTGTAGGGGTTTTTTTTAATAAAACTGTCCAAAGAAGAGCTGAGTTTGGTGAAAAGTGAGAAAACACAAAAAAATGTGAAGACCATTCACTGCCCAGATACAATTCTCCTTAGAAGAGAATGTCCAGCCATTTGTTGCATCTGTGTATAGTTCATTTTGCCAGGCTTCTGGAATCAGAACTTTCTAATGCATGTGGTTCAGATAAGTAACATAGGAAGCAAAGAAAGACAACTGGCAGACATCAGAAAGAATTTTGTTTGCTTAGTTTTCTTTAAGTTCTTGGAATATCTTTTAGGGAGTTTAAACTACTTGAGCTTTCCTAAAATCACCTATATGTTTTTCTTTTTCTCCATCCTATTGAAACTGCAAAAGCAATTTCTATGCAGTTTATTTTTTCATATTCAGCATAATATGACATTAATCTGTTTGATATTCATATGTTTTGTCATTTAATCACAGAACTTTATTTCTGTTTCCTAGCCACCTAATAAAAATGCTTCTGCTAAAAGAAAGATAATTGTTAGTTTCCAGTTTTTCCCCAACTTCAAATTTAATGTGAGTGTTTAAGCAAATTTAAGTCACTGAAATCTCTAATAAAAAAATACAATGTATTTTGCTAAATTTTTTTTCAATGTAAAATTTAATATATGTGATTAAAATATCTGTGTATCTGGTCAGTTGCATTAAAATATATCTCTGTAGGAAAAAAAACCACAGATGGTATTATTAGTTTCATATATGATGTTAACAATTCTAATACAAGACTAAGAAAGCATGAAGAGGTATGCAAAATTTAATTGCTATTTAAACGAATGCCCAAACACATCATATAGGACATGTATCTCAGTGTGCATAAGAATGTTTTCCTGAATCATGGATTGAAGCACAGTATACAAAAGTGAAATAGACTGATGACAAACTTTGGGAAAAAAATACACAGTTTAGTTCCTTCTTATTTTACCAGTTGTACATAACTTACTGCCCTCATAACATTTTGCTATGTGGTTTGCCTTAAATTCATACAGTTTGGTGAACTTGTCCCAGATTGTTGTAATTGTCTTAGTATTTAAGCACTAAAGCAGTCTTAGTCATAACATTTTAATTCAGCAATATATATATGAAAAAAACAGTCAGTAACTTTATGAAGGTAACATGCTTTTTAGGTCTAAAATGGAGTATTTTTTTATTACTTTTTTATTGTTTTCTGTATTAGGGTCTTCAAGGATATTAAGAGAATTTCTTCACTGCACAAAAAGCTACTGACTGAAGGAAATACCATCTTCTTGTAGACAGAGCAGAATATGTTGACTTTCCAATCCAGTCAATGACTCCTGCCTCTAAATAGCTCTGCAGATTAGTAGAGGATTAATAACCATGATTCCTCCTCCCCCTCCAGTTTCCATTTAGGAGATGATGGAAAAGAATTAGAGTATGAAGTAGAGAGGTCAGAGTAATAAACCTTATGGTAATCTGCATACTTTTAGCCTTTCACCCCATAGATAGAAAACTTAAAATATGTTGTAGCTTCGTGTGACAAACGCTCTGCAAAACTTTATGCTGGAAAAGAATCACATAAATAGCAGTTGGTAGCAAATATGTATCACCATGTTTCAGGCTAAGTATGACTTGATCTTATTCATTATCCATAACTTTTTCATTTTGTTAACACTAATGTTTATTATGATAATAATCCTAGTATGTGACATTCTGAATAGAATACTAGGCCTGGTCCTCTATTCTTATTTGAGCATTTTAAGGTGGCATGTTTTTTTTTGAGGTTGGATCAGATCCCCTCAGTCTTATCATATGATTTCTTATCAGTGAGAAAATAGTAGTGATAGCTTTTAATTTCAATCCATATAAATTTGCCAAATCATGCTCTTGCTTACCAAAACAAAAAAAAAGGTACAACCAAGGGAAAATTTAAGTATGTTTTGGGTTTTTATGCTGATTGCTTTCAAAGTCAAGTCTTCAAAGAAGCTTCAACCTATCTTCAATTGGATATTGATTAATTTGTCACTGTATCTGAGAATGGCTTTTCAAATAGCAACTTGAAACCAGTGTGAAAGTGTAATTTATTCTTCACATTTTTCAACATTTTATTTTCCTCTAATTTACTTTTAGGGAAAAATTCACCCTCACAGTTGGTTATTTTTTCTCAGATTTTTGGGGAGCACATATTTGCAGGCTTACAAGACACTACTCTTTTTACAGCAGTAATTATAATGGTAACTGTTAAATGACTGCTACAAAAAATACAAAATATTATGTTCTTTTCTGTTTTTTTTTTTTTTTTTTTCAAAGCCAAAAAGTTAACACCTTGCAATATATGATATAAATAAGTACTCTGATAAGAAATTGAGGTAGTTATTCATTACAGAAAATATTTTCAGGAAGAAAAGGAAACATTTTGTTTTGAATCATGGAACATAAACTTTAATTAGTGACCCAAGAGAGCAAGCCAAGCTGAATAAAGCCAAATTAAATTTAGTAACAGGCTAACAGCTTGTCCATTTCCTTGGGCAACATGTGGCTGACAGATGATGCGATGTTTGGTGACAGACAAATTCTGATCCTCTTTCCCACTTATGAATTCTATCCACTGATAAAAAATTACAATTTCGTCAATGTCATCAACAGCAGAATCACTCAGATACGGAAACTATTCCTAATTTAAAAAAAAAGTGAGAATAAGAAATGTTTGTGATTTAATATTCCTAAACTGTTACTGCTGATATATAGTCAATGCTGATTTAATTACTTAATTGCTCATTATCAGCTATCCTGATTTGCATTCTGGATCAGAAACCTCTCCTTTCTGATATACCTTACAGGAAAATAAATAAACCGTTCTTCAAATGCTACCTCATAAAAATCCTATTTTCTTCAGAATAAAAAATAGAGATTATATTTACTTTTATACACGTATTTGTTGCAAGAATATTTGAATTTGCAGTTCAGAGAACTGCTACCAAATAAGCAACTTCAAGTCATTTATCCAGTTTTTTGGTTTGTTCCCTTCTGATGTTTCTCTACTCAGGCTTGAATGTATTGTTCTGAGGTTTCTGAATACTGAAAAAATTTCCTCTTTTTAGAAGTATGGCATTTCAAGTGAATGCAGCTAATTAGTTATTATAATGATCGTTGACTTTATGTCTCCTGTACTTCAAAACACTGCTGTCATTTTCATCAGGAAAACTCAGGAGTGGGAATTTTAAAATTTTATTTCATTTAAAGTGTTATTGATTATCTATTTATTGAAAGTGCTATCTATTATTCCTATTTATATCATGGGAGTGGTTCAAGGGCAGGGTCTGTTCTGCAGAAAACTTATATGCACAGTAGAGTTAATGAACCCTGGCTTTCTACACATCTGTGTCCTTCACTTTCAACTTCTCCTGTAAATATTTCCCAGCCTCACTCTTATTCTTTTCACATATGTCACTTTTAATTATAAACTATAGCATGTTTGTGGCTTAAAACGGTACACATGCCTGCTGGTTATCTGGCCTCTGCCAAATGTACTACATGATAGCTTAGCTCTGCTATCCTCTCCATCAGTATAGACATATAAGGAATGAGATTTACTGATTTAGATTGTTCTCCACTCAGTTAAAAATGCCTAATGCGTTTGTTTCAGATATTTCTCTTCCTTTCAGATTTGTAGTTACTGATCAAGAGCCAAAAGAATTTCTGTAGACACATACATAATTTTGGGATTTGCATGTATGCATATGAAAGCAGGAAAAAGGCCAAATAGATGGACAAAAAAATGTTTGTGAACACACAGAGAACTTCATAAGGGATTTTTATTTTTTTTGGAAAAAGAAAAGGAAGAATTTTCATATCTATAAACATATAGCTCTGATTCTGCAAATTCATACATCTGTGCTTAATGTACTTATTGTGTATAGTCCTATTTATGTATAAATTTCATAAGGGCCTTAGGATCTTACTGATTCCTACTTTCTTTTTACTTTTATAATGTTGGTAAGTGTTACACAGCTAATAATTTTTAAATCCTACTGGCCTCTTAGCTTAATGTTTTGCTCCCAAAGGAGCAGAAATTTGCTGAAAGAAAGTAAGGATCTAGATGCCCAACTCTTCTTGAAGTCAAGAAAGGTTAGATAGTAAACCATCTGTTTCTCTAGCTTTGTGTTCTTCAGAAAATGGCTCTAAAGTGCTCAGGTTATCCCAATATTCAATGTTATAGCCAAAAGGCTTTAACATAATTTTTAAAGTTGCACGTATGGGTATAAAAGAATTCAGGTAAATTTTGTTTCTGATCTTAGTTTCTGTCCTGGGTCCAGCAGTAGCAGTCATTTTTCTCCTCCTTAGTAGCTGGTGCAGTGCTGTGTTTTTGACTTTCAGCCTGGGAACAGCCCTGATAACGCCGATGTTTTTAGTTGCTGCTCAGTAATGTTTACTCTGACCAAGGACCTGATGAGTCTCATGCTCTGCCAGAGAGGAGGGGAAGCCAGGAGGAAGCAGAGACTGGACATCTGACCCAAACTAACCAAAGAGGTATTCCATACCACAGCACATCATGCCCACTATATAAACTGGGGGCAGTTACCCAGAAGGGTTAGATCACTGCTTGGTAGGGCTGGGTATCAGTCAGTGGCTGGTGAGCAGTTGTATTCTCTTCCGTTGTTATTTCCCTTATCATTATTATTATTGGTGGCAGCAACAGCGGTTTGTGTTATACCTTAGTTACTGGACTGTCCTTATCTCAGCCCATGGGAGCAATATTCTTTTGATTCTCCTCCCCATTCCTCCAGAAGTAAAGGGTGGAAGCGTGGGGAGGGAGTGAGCAAATGGCTGCATGGTTCTGAGTTACCAGCTGGGCTTAAACCACGACAGTTTCTGTGAATACAGATTTGACATAAAAATAAACAACAAAATAGCAATGTGCCCCATAAAAAAAAAACCAGAAAAACCCCACCAAAAACTTCATATAATTTCTAGACTAAGATTAGATGCCTTTTTAAAAATACATATTTTAACTTAAGGAAGAACTGATTAAGTTCTTCATAATATTTATTACACAATAGAAGAAAATTAATTACTGTGGCAGTTCCTTCTTTCTTCATAGAGATTGCATAATTTCTATATTCCCCATACCAGGCTAAAACACATGAAAATGTCTTGTGAGAGCTTGGAAACTGAGCTTATCTCAAACAGTGCTTACATCCTCTTGTGTGAAAGTCAGGAAACTGAATTTGTCTCAAACACGGCTTTAACTGAGCTTGTCTCAGATACCATTTGCATTCAACCATGGGAAGACTTGCCAGAGTTATCAGAAACAAAGCAAACAGCAAGGATATTAGCTTTTGATACTGCATAGGCAGGATCTTTCTAACCCCCTTGTTCAAAGCTGATTAGCCTCCGCAGAACTGTGGAGCACAATATGGAGGACAGTGACGACTCAGAGGGCTCTCGCATAACCCCAACTTTTGAACTGCGTATGTATTCACTGAGACATATCCATCATTGTCATAGTAATGCCTCTCTAAGCTTCGCATACAAATTATGGATAGCACCCTTAAGAACATGACCAAAATAGGTCAGGGCTAAGGTTAGAAGGTGAGCCCCAACCATCGGTAACACAATGTGTAAAAAGTACCAAGATGTTGCTGAATCCATTGGTGGTGACTATCTGCTTGCGACTCATCTTCTCTCTCTCCCCCCCTATTCTCTCTCTCTCTCTGCTTTGAACTCTCCAGGTATAAGCACTTCAGTTTGCTGAATAGCTTCAGCATGTGGCCTTATTTGTGCCTTAATTCCAACCAGGTGACAAACTTATTTTACACTTACCAGGTCTCAGTCATATATGACCTTCAACCAGGACAAGACACAAGGCTATGCCATGAGTGTGTGGCATAGCAAGACTAATAGAATAAATGTCATGAGTCATGGTACAAAGCTTTACTTCAACTTATGTTTTAAATATATTTGTAAATTTAAGCTTTATCTTTCAAATAGGATATAAAATTATAGCTGTTTTCCTGAAAACCAGGGCTTAAAGTTGTTTTCTCCTAAATACTGTCTAAAGAAAGCCCATCCCTCTCTTTTCAGGCAATAAAATTGTTATGCTCTTTTGCATCTTTAAAGAAATAAATTTCCTTTTACTTGACTTCTTGTAATTGAATTCCTAATAGTTTTTGAAAATGTAATTGAATGCAGGTTTAATTGCAAGTTAGGTATTTGTTATTCAGATATTTCAGTAATTAATGACAGTTACAATCATTCAGTGCCAGAGACAGTGGCTGATTGGCAAGCTATCCCAGTAGAGTTTTTTTCCTATTCTCCAACTAAATTTTATGAATCTCAACATTTTTAATTGCTTAGAAGATTTTGGTTTTAATGACATTCATGCAAGACAACTTTACGAAGAACAAGAATGTTCAGACTCAGTGGCAGATGCTTGCTTTATCCAAAAGATGTTAGCAACTGTTTACCTAAAGGTATGTGTTGTCAGGACGGGAGGAAGAGGTGTGCCCTTCAGAAGGACCCTTAAATCACAGAGCTTGGAATTCTGCCCTCTGTGACTTTGTGGAGGCTGAATGTAAAGCAAACACGTTAGATGATGGAAAACAGACATTTTTGCATGTTGCCCATTCTTTCACTATCCTCCCAAGCATTTTAAATGTGTGCAGGTGTTTGCTCAGAAGTTGTCAGAGGTGACAACTTTCCTCTTTTTATATATATATATATTTATTTTTTTTTTAACTGAGTGAGCAACTCTCAACCTGTGCATTATGTCAAGAAATTCCTTGGTAAATATAAAAGATATGTGAAAAGTGAGCTTTAAGAGTATTTTATGTTCATGCAAGATATTTCTATCTTTTGCATAATATTTTATCATGATCTAAGGGTATATCTTGTAGAATACGAAGCATTCTTGAAGAATCTGCTAATGACCCCCCTAGCCAATACCATGTATACATCTGTATTTTTATTTAATGTTATCCTCCCTGAGACATAATAAAGTCTGCAGAATATATTCTTTATTTTGTAGATACAGAATATCTACAGAATATCTGTTGTAGACAGAATAGACAACCTAATGAAACTTACTGATGACAATAAATTTTGAAACGTATCAAGAATTTATTTTTGAGACCAAATCTGAAAGCTGATAACAGCATAGAAGTCAGAATGTATTTATTCCGCTTTACTATTGAGATGTATGTGTAAGAACAATATATTTTAAGCAGGATATAGACTAAAACAATACCCTCAGTCAAGAAATGTTTTTAAAATGCACACACTACAGACCTGCATTAATTACATTAACTACATAAGTAAACATTATTTGTGAAAAACTGGTAACTGTTTCTTTGAAAAGGGGATGGGGGGCAAAGCAAGCTTCACAGAATTTTATAGCTGTGCCTAGAGGTATACATTTAACAAAGAAATGGCAATTTTTAGAATCATTTTAGTCACGTAGCAGCTCAAAATATCTTTCCAAATCTGTCTTAGATTTATAGTCCAAAGAACAATCTCAGTGCTTTAATGAAAGAAACCTAACTCTTTTGGTTTCAGGCTTTTATTTTTCTCACATAAGGATTTGATTTGTACCGAAGGAAGGTATCCACAAAAGCTAAAAATGAGGATTTTTTTTTTTTAATAAAGCCAAGAATATGAAAACAACAAGTTAAAATCTGGCTGGGGGAGAATGGCCTCAGAAGTTAATAGCCTCCATTAGGACTGTGCAATGCTGTATGCACATAATATGCAAAGATGTCTGTGCACATGCAACTTAATCCTCAGAGTTCCCCTACATGTATTATAACAAAATGTTGTTTTCTCAAATTAATTAATAATTATTAAATTACCAGTCCTGAATTGTGGTGGGGTTTTTGGGGGTTTTTTTAGACAAATATTTTCTCACAAACTAAAGGTTACAGCTTGTCATGAACTAGCTGAACTCAGGATGCAGCTATACTAGCATATTAAACATTGCCTGAAAATGTTCATGGAACTAGAACTGGTGATACATATTGCTAATTTGTTAGAATTGGGTTTTGGTATAGTGTTGACACAGGCCAGCTAGAACTTCCCAGGATAATTCCCAGGCACAGTTAGAAGCGACTTGTCTACTATGCTTTTTTTATATGACCACCCTGTGATGGGTCGCAAAGCTCTACGATGGTATGTAAATTCAACATTTCATGCCAGATAACCTCTGAAAGAGAAAATGGTCCTGGACATGTTTGACTCACTAATCATAGTATATTATGTCATAGTGTCATATTGTTGACAGAATATATGTCATACTATTAGTCATAGAATATTCTATGCCTTATATTCTATTAGATAATATGGTAAATAGCTGATCACAATAAACACAAAGATGTAGGAGGATCATATGAATAATGATGGGTAGAGGAACAGTAGTAACATATTCAGTGAAAAGGGGAGACCCTGACTTAGTTATTTCCTATGGCTATGAAAGAAGAAAAATTAGACCATGGTTATTCCAGTGAACCACACACCAGGGTGAACTGGACAAATGAAAAATTAAAACCAAGGTGGGCTGAGGAGAAACAAGTATGGGAAAACAGAAGGAAAAAGGTGCAAAGGGGCATTGGTCAAGTGTAAACAGGTAGCTGTTGACTGTTGTGTCTGAATCCTGTGCTTGATCATCACAGTCAGTTCTATATTCTTATGGCATCTTTTGTCTCTGTGTGGGTGTTCTGTCTATGTGAATGTGAATATATTACTCAGCAGCCTTTGATTCTCATCAGCTGGAGTGGAGGAACAGATCAGACCACTCATGCTTACATGTGATTGTTCTTTGTGTGAGTCCTATGGGTATTCACACGATTTTTGGGAAAGGTGTAATTTTCTATATGTCCTGGTCTGTGTGGGCATCTGTATTAGGAGTGTATGCGTTTTTGTGTGTGCACTTGTCCCTACTAGAAGTGTGTTCATTTTTACTACTGGCTAAACTGGGAAAACAGAGCCACAGCAGCCTTGCCTTTCTTGGGCTGGTATATGGGGAATTCCCATGGGTCCCAAAGCCCACCACCATTTGGTTACCTCTAACATGCACCTATTGACTTTTTCCAGAAGCCAAAGAATCCACTCAGTATATGGAAGAGACGAATTAGTTTTCCTCCTCTGCCTGTAAGTAGTCTGAGCCAGCAACTTTTAGAGGAAGGTCCCACCCAAACAGTTATGAGGATTACTCTTTCTCTCCCAATCCCAGACCAATACTGAAACTGTTCTGCTTTGCACAGAATATTTGTCCCCTCATTGGATTTCTGTGATTACTCTTTACTATGGACAAATGATCTCACCTTCTTTCTTGAAACACAGACTGACCAGAGGAACTGCAGTAGAGGAGCAGGATGTAGTATTTTCCTCAGTACCACAATTCTGCATTCACTGGGCTTTCAGTGAGTTTGATAAGGTGTCATATGCATTTAAGAACACTCACTGAAATGTGTTGAATGTACCAGTAAAAATATTATTTATGATTTTCCAGAATAGGTCCTTTTTACAAAGAAAAAGAGATAAATCATAAGTAAACCACAAGGTAAGAAATGGTGAAAGCCCTCATAAGGAAATAACTGAGGCATTAGAACCTGTATAGAACACAGCAGAACTGTGAAGTAACGGTTATAAATGGGCAACTGGTAATCTGGAGAGTTGCCCCCTTTCAAAGTAGATGAGACATCCTTAAATTTGGGGAGGCAAATGCAAACACAATTTGTTTCTAGATTGTGTAGTGTAATAAGTACCTTACAGTCTTTTTTTTTTTCTGCTATGTTGGGTTATATTGCTTAAGTAGCATCTTGTATGTTGATGTGACACAGTGTAATATGATTTGACAGTTACATCTTAGAACAAAACCTATTTTGAATCAGATACCATCAGTTTCATCCACGAATATCAGATCTGATTTCCTGAGTATGATGGGTCTTCATGTTTGTGAAGTGTAGGTCATTGTAGGTAGCCATGATAATCCATGAACAGTAATGCATTCTTGTCTTTCCGCCCTTTGAGGCCACTCATAGTGCACTCAAAGACATTTATACCATGCCTATTAGCTTGGATAACTGTGATGTTTATGAGACAGAGATAATAAACTAACACCAGTAATGAGCTTCAGATTTGTAAGATGAAATGAAGCTTTCCCTGAAGAGAAAGAAGAAACACAGAAAAATATAAGGGTGATAATTCTAATTGTCCTGGAGGACTTTAGAAGTAAGTGTAAGGTCCCAGTCCTGTACACTGATTACATTTTGTGACACCTATAACGGACCCTGGAAGTAGTATTATCATTAAAGAAATTACAGTTTTACTTACATTAAAACAATAAAACAGGAAGGAGAAGGGAAGTTTAAAATCCCCATCTGAAAGGGAAGGAGAAAGAGGGAGGAGCAGTTTCCCCTGTGTTTTTTGTAGGATCTTGAAACAACACTGCAACCTGTAACATAATTTTTTGCAGAAGGTGGATCTTCCCCAAGGACAGCTGGTACTGATTTAAGCCAAATGTGTTTAATGTGCAAAATGGTAGTGTTGTTTGGCTTGGTTTTGTTTGGTTTTCTTTTTCCCTGAATTCTGCTGCCTGAATACCATTGACTTGTATACTAAAAAATATGATGCATTCCAGGCATCACAACCTTTTCCCGCTATTCTGAATCCCCAGTATAAACAATTGATTATTTGTAGGGGAAGGGGCAGAACCACTTAAATTTTAGAATATGACAGGTAATCTTATTGCTTCCAGATTGAATGTAACCTATGGAAATGAATCCAGAAAATACGGCACTGTTTCTGGGTTTGTCAACAAGGAAATTTTCTTTCCTTCTATTCTTCGTTCCTCAGCTGACATAACTGATTTCTAGTAATCACCACTACATTCAGTTTTGGTCCCCACTCTAAAAACAAATGTGGACAGGCTGGAGAGGGTCCAGAGAAGTGCCATGAAGATGATCAAAGGACTAGGAAGCCTGCTGTATGATGAAAGGCTGAGAGAACTAAAGAATCTAGAATTTAGTTGGCACAACCTATGAATCTAGACTGCAGAAGAATAAGGAACTCTAAAAAAAATTAAAGACTAGGGTTGTTAGGAAAAGGCAGTGGTGCTTCTACAGTTATGAAGAAATTAGTCTAGTGTCTGTGGGAAGAAACCTTGTATGAACTCTCTCAGATCTACGTAAGTACTTGGCTGAATTATCCAACAAACAGGTTAATTAGACCTGATGTGTGAGATGAAAAAGAAAAATGTTCATGCAGGGAGTTACACTACAATCCACCTTTATTGCTTGTTTCTTTGGGCTGGTGTGTTCCAGAAGAGCACAACCAGTGGAATGGCTCCCTTTACAAAAGAGACTGTGAACATGCTGACAATATTTAGAACTGAGATAGACCCCAGGTAAATTCAGGCTGCACTATTTCAAAAATAACCTTCCTTGCTGTGTGGAGGAGGTGTTCCTACACAGATGACACAGATTCAGTTTTCATGATCCATGTGCAGATTGTTTCTGTGCTGGGTCCGAGATTTACTGGAAGCCTATCAAGAGTGAGATGATTCAGAGAAAAAAAAAAAGTATTTTGGTCTGAACGAACTAACAGTTCAGGTGCAAGTAGCAAGAAAGGATCAGCTCTGTCATTTAAATTCATATGCTTTTTACTCTTTTTGGTAGAAATGTAGAGAAATAAGGCAGGAAACTTCTCAAGCTTTAATTATAAAGTCAATGAGAAAATGGGCAGGGAGAAGACAAAACTCAACTGCTCTGTCATTGCTCTGCAATCACAATTTTTCCCCTTCCTCTTTAGTTTCACTCCCTGATAATAATTCAATATCTACATACAAAAAATACAGTTATTGTCAGCTTTCAGAGCTGATTTCAACTTCCTAGAGCAAGGCATGAAAGTAAGTTATATAGCAGTGAGATCACATACTTACTTATGCAATTCTATTTTACACCTTCATTTAGAGCTCACTAACATCTATTCCTTCACTGCCTTGAATATTCTTCTCCTGAGTATGACACTGCTTATATACGTTTGTTTACACCAGGACTCCCTTTCTTTAGGTGGTTCACTGCACCTAACACTGGGGGTGATGATCTGGAGAGGACTCTACCTCACCTTCAATAAGGGTCTTTAATAGTCAAACAGGATTCTGGGAGACACACTAACTTGAGGTGTTCTTCCTCCTCTCTTGAGATTCGAAGGAGGCTAGCTTGCAGCATTTCACCTAGAACTTTCAGTTCCACTCCAAACTTTTATGAATAGTAATAGTAATAAAATCAAGGGAATGGTGAAAGAAAAGAAATCACTGGAGGGTTAAAATTGCTATTCTATTTTATGGTTTATGGCAATTACATTCTGTTTTTATATTCTAATAGGAACAAAGACATGGTAATATTTTATCAGTTATCCCATATTACATTAGTCTCAAAACCAGAAAACCTGATTTACAGAGCCAAAAGGTTTTGAAAATCAGTATATCCTAGTAAATTCCCTTTGTTGATTATATTAAATTTGTAATTTATTGTGATGGACAAATCCCTTTTGGTTAAATCTTGTAAGAATTTAGAAGCTCAGAATAAAATATGTTTGAGCTTAACACCGTGAGAGAAAAGATTGTTTACATTAACATAAGGAATATAAATACAAATGCTGCAGGATTTGTATTAAATGTTAAAAGCCTCTATTCATCTGTAAAGAATAGCTGTACTGTACCTGCCAGACATTTGGCATTGATGAGAGAATGCATCTGAAGGCACAGGTTAATGTTTTGACAGCAGTAGAGGGAAGGATTAGATTACTGGAGATAGACTACTGGAGATTACAGATATGTCAACTTTGTTCTGTTCAACCTCACAGCAACCTTATAAACAGGATACAAGCAAGGTTCATGTTTTTTAATGGTCAGTAGTGCACACATTAATTTACAAATCTCCAAGAGTTGTTTCCTTGGTTGATGTTCTTAATGCACTGACTTTAATTACCTGAATCAATGCTCTCTTTATTTTCTAAAAGAAGAAAGTTCAGGAAGTCCTTATAGTCCCTTAGACAAGGCTGTTAGAGCAGACAAAAAAATAACACAGAAACAAGAAATTCACGTATCTACCATATAATATTATGCCACAATCTTAAATGACTATTTTATTTCTGGTAGATAGAAACTATTTGTTACATGTTGTCGTGGTTTAAGCCCAGCTGATAACTCAGTACCATGCGTCTGTCCGCTCACACCCCCTCTTTCCTCCCCCCAAGCTCCCGAAGAGATGGGGAGGAGGATCGAAATAATGTAACTCCCACGGGTTGAGATAAGAACAGTCCAATAACTAAGGTATAACACAAACCACTGCTGCTACCACCAATAATAATAATGATAAGGGAAATAACAAGGGAAGAGAATGCAACAACTCACCACCCGCTGACTGATACCCAGCCTGACCAAGCAGTGATCTAGCCCTTCTGGATAACTGCCCCCAATTTATATAGTGGGCATGATGTGCTGTGGTATGGAATACCTCTTTGGCTAGTTTGGGTCACGTGCCCTGTCTCCGCTTCCTCCTGGCTTCCCCTCCTCCCTGGCAGACCATGAGGCTCAGAAAGTCCTTGGTCAGGCTAAACGTTACTGAGCAGCAACTAAAAACATCAGTGTTATCAGTGCTGTTCCCAGGCCAAAAGTCAAAACCACAGCACTGCACCAGCTACTAAGAAGGAGA
>WYDI02019427.1:0-67498 GCA_009867235.2 Psittacus erithacus | reverse complement strand
GTTGCATTCTTTCGATTCTCCTCCCCATCCCTCCGGGACTGGGGGGGGTGGGGGGAAGGACAGGTTGTGGGGGGAAAGCAAGCAGGCTACATGCTTTGTCTAATTTACGACTAAGCTTAAACCACAACATCTCCTTACTTGTATTTTCTGCCATAGTTTCAATGAAGGTCTGCTGGGGAAAGAAACAAAGCATAAAGACTTATTCTAAAGAAAGGAATATGGAGCAGAGGCAGGCCTAAGATTGAAAAAAAATACAAACAAAAATACAGAAACACAGAGAAGGATAATTATTGGAAGTTAAAAAGTGTGTGTAAGTCAGTCTCCATAGAGCAAGGCAAGGTTATTAAGCTGATAAAAGCTGTGAAAAGCTCTAACTTACACATGGAGACAGAATTCCTGTGCTACTGCCAGCCCTCATAACATACATATCACAGCTCCCAAATGTATGATTTTGTAAGTTGGCCAGTCTGTCTTTTTAATTCTGTCTGACCACCTGCTTCTCTACAGTTTTTTAATCCTGGAAAGAAATTGGTCAGTATCTATATCTGCTCATCTCCCAGCCAGTCATGCACAAAGAAAGAATTAATGGGACAATTCCAAAGCCCCAGGACTTTGGGAGGCTCATAGGCCCAAAATAGTGATCCTGTATGTTGGGTAGGAGAGGGAAATTAATGTGTCCAAGCACAAGCTTATTCTCAAGGCTCTATCAGGGGATGCAGTCCCATTAGGCAGCAATGAGTTTGATGGTGGTGACGATAGGATTCCGGGTTTATGGGTAAGAATCATCTATTTAAAAGATTTGTAATTGTGGCACTTAGTAACATGGTTTAGTGGTAGACTTGGCAGTATGAAGTTAAAGGTTGGACTTGATGATCTTAAATGTCTTTTCCAACCTAAATGATTTTATGATTCTGTGGTTCTATGACTCAGTGGAAATGGAACATCCTAGAAAGCAAGGGCAAGTAAGTTGGAGAGATACTGTTGCTCTTCTACTGCTGTAAATATTGGTTTAAATCATATGGTGATTCTCAATTTGTCCTCAGCCTGACAGCATTACAGAAGATTCAAAGGATGTCTCATGTCATTTACTCCAAATATTCTTCTAAAAGAACTGGGTTTAAACTGTTCTTTCCTTGTTTCTCCCTCAGAAGTCCCAAGTAAATTTATACAGATTTCTTTGGGACAACCTGGTGTGTTTCTTGAAATATTACTTAAACAGAAGAAAAATAAAACTCCTGTGAAGGGAAATTGTACTCTGTAGAGGAGCCTGACATTATACCCAGCCCCATCTTGGAGGGCACCTTAGACCCACAGGCCTTCCCAGGAATGTTCAAATACCCGCTTGTCAGCTAGAAGTGGCAATTACAAACTTGCTTGCGCCAGGATCTTGTTAGAGCAAATAAAAGATTTTTTCACATCAGTGCAGGAAAGGCAAGAGCTTCCTTCTTCAGGTTGCTGCAGGATAACAGTCCAGCACAGCCTCTTCCAAATTACAGCCATGCAGATAAAGAGAAGAGGTCCTGGAGTCTGCAATTCTTTCTGTGCCCAGGAAGACTTTCCTTCCCAACAAAAATAATGACAGAGAGCAGTAGCTCAGATTCCCTTTTTCTAGGACACCACACTTGGACGAAATTCTGATTCGGGATTGGTTTCAATTTAATCAGGTCCAATTTGCTGTGTAGAAAGGCCCATAGTATGTTTTAAATAGCGCCTGCAATACCCGGTATTCTTGTTCTGCAAAGGTTCTTCTTCCATTCCTCATAAGAGTTGCTGAAAAGATCAGACCCTTACCCAGTAAGTTAATATTTTAGGTGGCAAAGCTGCTTACTGCATTTGCTCTCTATATGGAAAAAAGGAAGTAGAATTCCTTTGTAAAGGAATTTTTCTGATAAGCTTTTTGCATATGCCTTTACAATAAATGAGCCAACTATTCTGTGAGTGCACAAACTGGGGCTGTACATGTGTGATTTCTTTTTAAAATCTCTTCTTTGAAACTGCAAACTTAGGATTTAGGAGAAATTCACACCTTTCTTTGGTAGCCTGAAACAGTATCTCAAGCAATCTAACATTTAAAAACTTCTCTTAGCAGTTTATGGGGGTTTTATGGTTATATTCTTTCTATATGCAAGCTTCAATCTCTGTGCATAAATATGTCTTTGGGAAGCAGTAACTTATATTCCAAGAGTCAGATACAGCTTTTCAGCTGGGATTTGAACATTTCTGCTTTAGCCTCATTCTCTCTTGCCCTCCCAAAGACTGGCAGTCTGTTTCTCCAGGACAGATATATAACTCTGAAATACGGACTTCAAAGGTGTGAGTCTGCAGCCAGTCTGGTGAGGATAACCTGTCATGCATGTTTTCCATTACTTAGTTGACACTGATTATGTTTTCTGTTAATCTTTCACTGGATTTTGACAGTTCTAAACTTGAGAAAGTACCTAGCCTAAGGGAAGAAGAGTGGGACTGTAGATCATACGCATTCTTGGATGAAGTGCTGCAAAGTGTTTCAAACAGTAAGAATTAGTGTAACCAATATGCCTTTATTACAGAAATTGTGTGAATTCTTCCGAGAAAATAAGCAGTCCAAAGCTATGCTCTCTGCCATCAATCTTAAAGTTCTTTTAAAAGCCATATCAGCTAATTGTTTTATTATTCTTGCTAACCAAAATATTGGTACTGAAATGTCTGGGGTTTTTTTAAACTTACAGTTTTTACTTTAAATATATGGTAAATACATATTCTCAAGAGCATTCATGGTAAGTGGTATTGTGAATTTATTTGGGACCTGACTATAGCAGTTGTCATAATTACAGGTTGTGTTACAGGTTGCAGGTTCAGTCAGAATCACAGTCCCTTTGTGCTGGGTGCTGGACATACAAGTAGCATGAGACTGTCTTTGTACTTAACCTAGCATCAGGTGACAGTTCTTGTGTCTGCCTGTTTCTTTAGGCCATTGCTGTGCATGAGACACAGCTGAGACTGACAAAGGAGCCCTGAATAATCCCTGTAGAGATCAGTGTTGAGAGACTCTGAGTTAAGAACACCACATCTAAGGGCATTATGGTATTTCTAAGTACATATCATAACTCAGAGACTATATTGAACAGTGATGTTCTACTACTACATGTTAGCCTCAAAATACAGCTAGCTGATACAGTGAATATTTTAAGTACTTCTGTACAACAGCGACTGGATAATATGTAACTAATATATTTCAAATAACTCTACTTGTACACTAAGTCATCCAGAGAATATAAACTACAATTAATGTTCATCTGTGCAAGTAGTCTTCTCTGGAAAGCTGATGAAGGCAGTAAGGCAGAATCACCTACCTCCATTAATCATGCATCCAAGAAGGAGAAATGTCAGGTTTGATAGGAAGACTGAGATTCCCATGTTCGTACTTTGCATGAATAGAAAAAAAATTATATAGAAGCTGTTTGCTTTGTGTCAGGAGCTCAAACAATGATAAATATCCATACTGACATCATAAATACCAGAAAAGGTCAACAGTGATTTTGGTGCAGGATTAAGTGCCCACAGCTGAAGAGGGACCGGCACATAGTCAATCCCAAACATAAAATTTGCAAACACTCAGTATGTGGGTGCTTTGGCATATTGCTCTGCAGAATGCCTGAGGTAACAATCTAGGTTCGTGCTATTTTTGCGCTTCTTCAGGAAAAAAAGCAAACAAAAAAAAAATCACAAGCATCAAAAAATTCAACATCCTGTGTAGGTGGTTTAGTAATGATATTCCTACAAGAACAATTATGCATAAGGTTGTAATATCAAATGCATGCATGACTTTCATTTGTGTGCGAATTTAGTGTGCCAGAAAGTGAGATGCTGATGGCTCTGGTGAGAGTCAGGCAGAGTCAGCAGGTGCTGTATAAATTTCCCTGAATTTGGCTCCATCAGTGAATCCCCAGTTTAATAAACTATACCTGTCACAGACCTAGGCTCTTCTGCAAAAATTGTACTTTTTATAGGTGTGCTCTTCTTATGGTGATGTAAAATACTCAGTTATTGCCAAGATTAAACTTTAAAATTCATTGTCACCTATGGCTGAAGCCAGTCGTTGAGCCACAGAATTGATTCTGGGCAGGTCCTGTAGTTCAGTCTGTCAGTTTACACTGAGTAAATCATTTTGAGACAGGATCTCTGCAGGCTGACACACTGTTTGTGTTAAATCCTGCAGAGATCTTTCTGTTCCTTCTGGTCAGTACAATAGGTTTTCTTTTCTTACTAATCAAGAGGAAGGCATTAGCAGTGTGCACCTTAGTGTTTGTAAAAGTCCATGATATGAGTCAGTCTTTTTCTGAAGGAAACAGGATCACAGTATAGCAGAGTGCATTAATAAAATTGTCAGGCAGCTAATAAAATAGCTTAAAATGATATGAATTTTTATAGGTGTCTAAAAGGGCCGAATGGCACTTGTCTTTGCTCATAAAAGGTACATCTGTTAGTTTCTGAAAGACTTGTGTAAGTATTTAATGGTTAGACTACAGTACATAGCTCATCCTAGGGTTATTCCACAAATGAAATAAATTTTTTCTTTGAAAAGGTCCCTGTGGAGACTCTCTCTGCTTAAGATTTTCTATTCCTGATTGTTACATTGTGATGTTTTCTTCTTTTCTGCTGCAGAATCTTTGAAGCTTCATTGATAAAGGATCCTATTTGTTAGGTATAGCTGATAGAAATGTCGGGGTGTGTCGTGCTCCCCTTCTCGTGATGCTGTTGTAATCATCTGTGTGTGAAACTACAGGAGTGAACACTGATTTATCTTGGTGAAGTGTCAGGAAAGTAAGGATTTAGGATATTTGGGAAAAAAAAAAAGACAAGTTTCTAACTGTGATTAGAGGTTAATTTTGCTGATTTTAATTAGGAGGGTATCAAGCAAAGAGATGGGGCTTACTGATTCTGTGGGCCCAGGGAAAAACACTTCTGTCTCTCCATACTTGTTCAATATGCAGTTTGCTTTGCTGTGGTATTCCTATATTAAAAAGGAAGTATGTTAAGAAAGTTGACCTCAGTAAATGAGCTCAAGGGGAGAGAGTTTATTATAGGGATCAGCATGTGCACATTCTAGTTTATGGGTTTTAATGTGACAAGGGACATAATCAGAAAATTCTGATTATGAATTGCTGCCAAAATAGAATGGCTGCAGTTTCTGAGACATCTGTAGTTCTTTTTTAGCTGAATGGTTCTTTGTCTGTTTCTGCCACCAGACAGAGACATTTAGAGGTGAAAGGCCAACAGTGCATAGAAATTAGGTATAACTCATGGTGGGGGAAATTCTAAAGTAAAGTAAAATAAAATAAAAGATTTGGGTTCTTTATATTTCCATTTTGATTTCCAGGGGATACCCTTTGGTCATGTTTTCAGGCTTTTTCCCATGGGGGCTAGGAATGTTTTAGTTAAAAATGAGAGCTGATATTCTTTTGTCATCTTTTGATTCCACAACTGGAGTTTTCACAATAAAAACCCACCACATACTACAAGATTTGTAATAAAATCTTGTTGGCTATACTGAAATTCTCAGGACTTTTTCTACCTTCTCAACATCAATCTAGTGCTTTTCCTGCATTATTTTTCTCTAGTCTTTTTAAACCTGCCACTCATTCTACAGCTGTCTTTTTGAGTTAGTTGCTATGATGTATCAAACACCCAAACTAAACATTGCATGACTCACAGTTTTAAAGCAAAAAACCAGTTTCTGTCTCCTCAGAGCTTTACCTTCAGGATTTCAAGGTACTTTAATTCTACTAATCTCTTACATTCCTACCGTGGAGAATGGACCTAGGGCTTTTTGAATTGCCTTGGAAATATTTATTAAGAGAAATCTGGGCGGAGTGCAACATCAGAAGAACAAAGTGCATATCTCCGTCTTCCTTGACCAGCAGAAGCTGTGGCTTTCCAGAAGCTAGAAAATCTGTCTCCCAGAGGGTACGCACTGGGAGAAGAAGCATTTCTGCTTTGTGTGTTTGATCTCAGCAGAGAAAAAGTGCATTTCTGGGGGTGGGATGCCAGTAAGCTGTGCTGAAATGAAAACCTAGGAGAACAGAGGGTGGGAACAAACTAAGGAGGAAAATAATAAGAACCACCCATCACAACTTAAAGTGAAGAATCAGTCAGGAGTTACTGTCCACCCATTAATGTTTTGGGTTGATCATTTTCTCCTGCAAGCTGTTCACCTTCTTATGCAATTATAGACATACTCCTCCTCAAATACACTGAGTACTCCTGCCCCATCAAGTCACAGCTTGTTTATTTATATGTATATTTTAGAGGGGTATTAAAAAAAATCTTGAGCAGAAAGTCTGCCAGTCTTCTTGGGTGGAGTACACAAATTAAGTTCATGTACTAATCTCTCTGGCCAGTCTCTCTGCATCCCCTGGGTGATAGTAAAGCAGAGCAAGTGTATGAGCAGGCAGTGAATATGGAGGGAGTGGCAACTTGTCCATTGTTCCAATTAGTAATGTGTAATGATGATTCACCTCTGCATTTGTGAAAAAGCCAAGTAGATGAGACATCTGGGTCATTCACCTTACAAATGAAGTTTTACTCTAGGGTTTGATAGTTATATTTCTAGGGCTAAAGAAAGAATGATATTTAATAGATAAGGTTTCCATGCCTAAGGCCCTTATTCTAATCACATGCAATCTGTCAAGCACATGTGCTTTTTACAATTCTCTCTGAAATGCATTTCAATGAGTTGATACTCTGTTTTCTCCCTCTCTGAACCAGGCATATTCCCTGAGCCTACCTTATTCTGCATTAGCAATACATATTTTTAAGGACCTAAGGCCCCATTTCCAATTACAAAGCTCTCATCTGAGGTTTTACCTTTTTGGTTTCATGCAACAAATTATGTCTGTAATACTGTCCTTGGCAACACATGAATTTGCATAGGGTAAAGTGGAGTAGAGAATATCTGTCTCACAGGCTCAAGTTGGAAGGCAGAATGTGTCACCCAGAGGTCAATGGTATGATTGTCCCATCAGCAGGATGCGGGCAAGGTATTGTTTTCCAAGCAAGCAGAGAAGAGGGAAAAGGGTCTACAAAATTAAACCAGTTTATGACAACTGCACTGAAGCTGTGTACAAATGCACCATAAGCAATAACTGGGGATGGTTACATGAACTAAGTTAACCATATAAATGAAACCAGTAATCAGTCCAGTTTTGTGGAAATAGTAGAAACTTTACAGGGTTCCTTTCCCCAAGCAGTCTAGAAAATCAGGAATGTTTGAATCCCCCATTTAAACCCTCAAGCTATAAGAAAGAATTAGGTATATCTTTAATGGCTTACTTCACCCCGCATCTCTCAAGTGTCTTTACTTTACTTTACTTGCATCTCAAGCTTGCTGTACTCCATGTTCTTTGCAGTAACCTCTAGCTCGCATTCATCATAGGCCTAGCAGTTCAATTGAAAGAAGGCTTTTCCCTCTGAATCTTTCCTCAAGGTACAGCTTTTTGTGCTTTCAGACACTACTAACAACCAACAGATTTTCATCCTATCCCGTCCAGATACATACCAAAAGATGATTGATAAAAATGTACAGTAAAACAAAGGGATTGTGTCCAAAACTTTTATGTATTTTTGTTTTATTTCTTGCATGTAGCCGCAGTGGAATTCATAGTTTGGTCATAAGTGTCAAGTGTAGTGATCTGTAACATCTTCTATTGCATAAGGGCTGGTCCTGTAAAGAATTTGGACCAAAAATGCAAAATTCATAACTGCAGTAAATGATGTGCAGGTTCATGTTAGTAAAAGAGGTGTGCATTCAACATTTCCTGGCAAAGACCCAGGCCAATTATGTTTCCTTTGCACTGCCTGAATACATAAAAGGATCTCAAGATCTAAGCTGATGCTATTCCTGCTTGGGTGTAAGATGAGCCTTTGTCAGCTGCTTCTGCTCCTCATGGTTCTGGGATTCATTCCAGAGCTGGGACTTAATATGTGAGCAGAACAGCTTCTTGAGACCCAGTAGGCACAACTAAGTGAAACTCTGAAGCTGCTTACATCCATCTTTGGGGATGTGGATCAGGGTTGGCTAATCAGTCCACATGAGTAAATACTCAAAACCAGCAAAACAGGAGCTAGGGTTTACATTATGTACCCGGGAGTTAGGATAAAAACAACTTGTCATGATAGTTGTAGTCATCAAAAGATGGGACTACTTCAGTGTTCTCTGCATGGGGCTGCTCCTTGAGACTATTCAGTGGCTGCAGTGAGAACTGCTGAATAAGGCAGCCCTCTTACAAAGCACTGCTTCATGCTGAGAGTTGGTTCCAGCTGCATGCTTATAGCCTGCAAGCTTCAGAGTATTGGTTGTAACCTGGCAAGCCCTAAATTGTTTGGGATCTGTCTGTACTGAGGACTTTCCCTCTCCCTGTGTGGTATCTTTAATAACTCTGCTCTGTAAAGTCTCTTTTGCTTGTAAAGAATGGTAATAGAGCTTTTTCTTCCACAAATCTGCATCTCCATCTACTCATTATTTGGTTCTCCTAGAGCAGTGGACCGGTGGAGCATATCATCTCTCCTAACTTCCGATAGATTACTGTGCATCTCTACTATCAAACTTCACATTGAAGTTATGGACCAGTTGCAGACCATTTACTCTGTCCCAGCAAACAGTTGTAGTACAGAGTGCAGTGTTACGGGTTCATGATTTTATGACAAGCCGCACAACGTTATTTGGAAAGAGGATAAAGCCTACCCAGGCAGCCATGGAGATTGTTGTTGACCAGTATTTTTATGGGGAGGCACAAACCCGTTAGTTGTCTGAAATCAGTTGTATCAACAATGAATGAACATTTAATTCCTTAAATGCATGTTTTAAAGAACATGAAAGTTTCCTGCTGTGATCTTGCAAGAGTTTCCCTTGTCAAGGTCAAGCAGGCAGCAGGGAACGTCATATAGTTCAGACATGTTTCATGGTTTCTGACCCCTTTGCAAGCCTAGACAAATCTGCTATTACTTCCTCACATTTGACCCTCAATTCTTCAGGCTCTGTTCTGGATTTTTCAGCCCTACCTGCAAGTGATGATTAGAGGGAAACAGGATTCCCTTCCTGCTTTCTTAGTGTCTCCCTCTAACCTGTTCTGTCTAACCCTAGGATATAATTTTCAAAGAAATTATGTTTCTAGATGAGACCTGTTCCATCTAATCTAGTCAAGATTTGCTGGACACAATTCCCTCCTTTGCTCTTCTTCAACTCCTTTCTCCCATCAAAAGGTTCCAAATTAATGTCAAAAGTTGAAGTTGAATGTTTTAAATACTGTCTTCTCTTTTTCCTGTGCGTCCTGATGACATGTTGACTTTACTCCATGAAAAAAAATTGTAGCCAAGCTTTAGAGGGACTTCTGTATCACTTTGAAATTAGTTCCTGTTTCAATTAAATTACTGAAGGCTGACCACCATGCCTGTGATTTCTACTCATTAATCTTACCTAACTAGCTACATGCAATACAAATCCATTCTCTGAACAGTCCTTCTGCCTCTAATGCAGAACAGGCTGCATAGCCTCTTCTTTTTTGCTAGTCTTGCTATAAACTCTATAGTTGATACTTGGGGTTTATGGGTGGATTAGATCTTAATTTTCTGAAGAGCTGGACCATGGGCAGATGCCCAAAGCTGCCATCTTTTCCACTTCTTTAGTAATTAGAAAACACTGTTAAGCAGGACATATGCATGTGTGGGTTCTTAAAGAACAGTATTATCAAATCAAATAATAGACATACCCTGAGCTTTTTAAAACTGGTGCTGCCTTACCCAGCACTAATGCTAGGACAGCTGTTACCCCTTGTAGGAGCTTCATTTTTAATGGGGTCCTCTATATCATCAAATAGTCCTTCTTTCAGTTTCTCCTGTTTCACTTGACTGAGATTGCTGTATGAGGCAAGTTTAGGTAAAGAAGCAAGTTTGCAGTCCAAGGGACCACATCAGGGCTGGATCTAGATCCGGAATATGTACCTATGCAGAAGGAGGATTTGTGGAGATTTCTTTTTAAAGAGAAGCAGAAGTAAGAGCTGCGGGTTGCAATAAGCTCTTCACTAGCCCTGTAACAAGAGTACTTGCCCTCATTCGCTGTATTCCACTGGGAGTCTCAGTATATTTGCAATACAGAACATATAATCAGCATTAGCCTGACCTAGCCAGTACAGTCAGTACCGTTTAAGAGTAGGCAGCAAATACCACACTTGAATATTAGTATGTTTCAGTGACAATAGTTCTTCATGTGCTTCAGGGCTGTTTTGTCATTGCAGATGTGACACCAATATTTGAGCTGCCTTGTTCTTCACCTTTCTTACATTTTACAACCCTTTTCCTATCTTCCCATCATCATGTGTTTTCTATAAAGCACTGAAAACATTAGCAGCCTACACCTGAGGTCCATCTGCAGTCTTGCTGGAACACACTCTCTGAACTGGCAAGGCACACTTCCCCAGGTATCCAGATCTGTACTTAACCTTTCCCTAAAAGGCGCAAAACTATGAGGTGCAGGAACTTATAGATGAAGATTGCTGTTTAGTGATAGAGTAAACAAAAACCTAGAGATTAAAATGTCATAGCCACCTAGCACTGAGTGGTAATCTGGCATAAATTCACTGATTCATTTCTCTGCCAAAGTATTAATGGATTAACTATTCTGAGAAACCTTACCCTGGATCACACACCATCTGTCTTTCTATAGAAAGCTTAAAGTCAGCATAAACTTCAAATCATGTGTTCTGGCTAATGCAATAGAAATGTCATTCTGTGCCCACACTTGACTATCTATCAGATTTGCTCTGCTGGGTGTCTCAGTCATGAACAGATCCTGTATACTAATGAACATAGAGCCATCTCTGGAGTGAGGCTTGGACTAACTTGGTTGAAATATATTGCTCTAGGGTACCTCACTATGTAGGTCTGACTTTCACACTGAAGGCAGATGGGAATGCTAATTTCTTGGGATGAAGCTTGGAAGGCAGAATCTGAAGTAGAAGAAATTTGATTTTCGTGATCCAGAGCTATGATTAGTCTTAATTTGTCCCTTGGTAGAAGAGGAAGATATTTAATAATTTCTCTAACAACATGTAAGGTCTCCAGGTTGTCAAAATTAAGGCCTAAAAATTGGGTTAGAAGTCTCTGGAAAGAGTGTTGAGACCTGGAGAGCACCTTTCATTATTTTTGTCCCCTTGTGAGCAATGCTTGGAAAAGCAATGATAAACTCTGAAGGAAGTTGCAACGTGTTCAAAGCAGAGACAGGAGAGCTGTGATTTAAGGCTGAGGACTTGGGAAGGGGTGGGGGGAAAGTCATGCTTACATGTCCGCCTCTGCAAAAATGCACTGAGAATATGCTTCTTAAGACATCCAAAACAGCTATTACTTTTTGTTCTACTTTCCAAAGACTGCCTCTGTCAGGCCTAGCTGTCGGGCAAAGCGTGAGCTTGTTCGTGGGAGCTTTGTAGGTCTTGATGCCTTGTTCATAGTGGGTCCATTGGCAAAGAGGAGGCAAACTCTTCCAGACGAATCAGGATATAGTATTGTCACAATTGTATTATTCGCCTGAGAGCTTGAAGTGTTTTTACCAATTACCAGTACCCATTCCTTGCCTTGCAAGTGGGATTAGGATCTCTCAACAGTATATTGAAAGCAATTGAATATTGTCTAGCAATTGCCATGAGTGAACTTGTAAGTAATTAGTACTAATGATACTTATGAGGGAAAAAAGGTGTGGTTGGATCATGCTTTTCCCTTATAGACTTACAATATATGCACACTGAAACTAATTAGGTAATTATATGCTAGGATTGTTGCAGAGTTTCTTTACATATTTCTAGCACTGTTGATAAGGAAGTATATAGAGATAGCAGGACGTTGTAACCTGTGTCCTTGAGATCTCACCAAAAGTTTCAAGGTAATTGGGTAGAATTAATGTTCTTAAAAATACCATTTTTCCCCACCAGGGGATCTTGCAAGAATGTGGTGCATTTTTCACTAAAAACCCAATGTTGCTAATGGAGATCTCAAGGGAAACATTTGTGAGATTAGGCCAAGATCCTTGTCTCATTTACCATAGACTGAATCCAGAGTAACTCCATTAATTTAAGCTATCCTTGGATTTATATTGGTGAAAATGAGATGAAAATCCAGCTTCTAATTAGAAAACAATGCATATGTGAAATGTACTGTGTTTCTTTTTTCATGAGACATCAGACTTCAGTGTGCAGCAAAGGTGTCCCAGAAGTAATCTTACCACCTATCTCAACTTAAACCCAGGAAAAGAGTTGATCCAGATATGTGTTTTTCTTCTGAAAAATAAAAGCCTGTGAAACTCTGTTAAAGAACAAGAAAAAGCTAAAGAATCAAGCTTTTGGAAACTGTGAGATGTGGATAAATTTGGTGATCATGAAAAAGAAGTTGTGATAGCTTTCATTTAGCTTGGAATAGCTTGGGAATTCTCTGCTTATGCCTGAGCTCTAGTTTAAGTTTCTCCCATATTTATTCCATACACTGTAGCCCATGATATAGTGGCACAGCCATGTTCCTAAAATGCCATTGCAATGTCAGTAGCTGTTGATCGTTACTTGCTTGCCAAACTGATTGGGTTCCTTGTGAACCACGACGAGATTTAGCTTAGGTGAATCACAATGAAATTTAGCTCACAATGAGATTTTTCTCTCACAAGAGAAACATCAAGATTTGTCTGTACAGCACTGTTACAAGGGCATTTTAGGTACTTGGTACCATAGAGATGCTCTGCTATGCCCATCTGCTGTCAGCAATGACCAGAGCTGTTTCTTTCTGCATTACTTAAAGTTCAGGCAAGACTCGACATTAGAAGAAAGAGATCTAACTCAAGCAGGGGCTCAGTGCCAGGGAGCCTCACAAGTGAGACAAGAACCAAGCAGTTACTGTCTCAGTTCCTGTGAAAAGCACAACAGATCATAGCTCTCCCTCTTTATTTTCTGATGCACTGCTTTCCACCAATTTCCACCCCGTTCATTATTTCTCTCTGGGTTTTTTTTTTCTATTCTTCAAGCTTACAAACTTGCACTTTTTCCAGGATGATTTTTTTCATATTTCCCCACCCTCAATGTTGCCCTTCTAGGTCTCTCTGTAATATTTCTGGTCTAGTGATGTGTGCAATAGTTCTCAGTTTAATGGTACTTACACTGGTAATCAAGGTGCTCTATACCCCACTTTCAGTACTGTTAACATTCAATTAGGCAGCCTCATCTGAAGAGAGTGGAGGAATTTTAACAGCCTGGTGTATTACAGGTCATGATTTATGGACCTGGCCAAAGCTCCAGATGAGAAGCATGTACGGCATCAGCACACACTTTTTGTAGCTGTGAAATAACTGCAGGATTCTTCAGGTTTTATTTTATATGCCATTCCTTTCTTCCCTCTCATTTTAAGGTTAAATCCTGTCCTTAAAATTTCCCAAGTCATGGGTTATTATTTTCATAGCCAGTTCAGCCATTTCATTATGAATGCTTCTGCTTTTATGCTGAGTATCACTGAAAAGGATGTATTTCTGACCCACCTCCACTGCTCACTAAGTCAACGGCCTTTGAAGTATGTGTAATAAACTTTCTCTGATGGCAAAAAGAAAAGCCTCATTAGTTCCAGCCTGTATTTAGGATGTACCTCTAATCCACACTTGTTCTGCTTCTTTCTCTTTAATGTTTAATTATTGATAAACCTTACCTGACTCATGCAGTCTTATGGCGGTAAGATTTTTCTGCATTTTCCCAACCCTCTCTTAACATTTTCACTCACTCACTGAAAGCCTGGGTCACTTTTACGTGAGGGTCTGTGAAATGTCTGTCAAAAAACCATAGCAAAAGAAACCTATGTGCCGTAGGTTCTTGTCATGGTTTAACCCCAGCCAGTAACTGAGTACCACGCATCCAGTTCCCCTTCCATTAAGATGGGGAGGAGAATTAGAAAAAGCTAAAACTCATGGATTGAAGTAAGGACAGTTTAATAATTGAAATAAAGTAAAATATTGTGATATAATAAAATATAGTAATAGAAATAATAATAATAATAATAGGGGAAGAGAGAGAGGAATAAAACCCAGTAAACACAAGTGATGCACAGTACAATTGCTCACCATCCACTGACTGCCCAGCTTGTCCCTAGGCAGTGATCAGCCCCTCCTGGCCAACTCCCCACAATTTATATTCTGAGCACAATGTTCTGTGATATGGAATACCCCTTTGGCTACTTGAGGTCAGCTGTCCTGGCTGTGTGTTCCTCCTCCTTCTTGTGCACTATCTCACTGGTGAAGCATAGGAAACTGAAAACTCCTAAATACAAAACACAGCACTGTTCCAGCTTCTAGGAAGAAAATTAACTCTATCCCAGCCAAAACCAGGAGAGGTATAAAATGTGCTGCCAGCTAGCTATCAGTATAGGACCAGTATCTCTTTATCTCTGTTGTATCTTTGCTGGCTGCATGAGCATTTGATGGCTACAAAGGAAATATAATTTCTCTTTGTAAAACCCTGGCATCAGAAAAGGTATGTATAGCTGAGTCAGAGAAAGTAAAAAGTATCATTATAGCCTTCTGCACACAGGAGAAAGAAAGTCCCCTGTGAGAAGGAATGTTTGGACCATAAATACTGTCTTTGAGAGTTTAGGTCCTGAGGCCTGCCTTAATGGAGATAGCTTACCATGGTAAAACACTCAAAGATCGGGAGACTTACTTAAAGATCATGATGTTAAGAAAAAAGAGAGTATATAGGTCTTGTTTGTTGTCTGGCTCATTAATGTTACACTTCCTTGCTTTTCATAGCTGTCATAAGAGTAAAAAGCTTACTCTTTAAAAAAAGCAGAAGAAAAGGAAGTTTTTCCCATTATTACATAGTTTTAGAATATGTGATGCTAATAAATCCCCTCAAGTTCTTTGGCATATATGGCAGGGATGTTTTGATCCTCAAAACCCAACACCATTTAGCAGGGCATATGTCAGAGCAGTAGGTACTGCAGATCTCAAAACATCAGGCATCATTAAATAGCAACAGCAATAGTATGGTTATAATACCACTCTTTCCTCAACAAGTAACAGGAATCAGGGGATTTTTAACACTAGGAATTATTTTTGCCTTTTAATTCGTAGTGCTGCAGAAGCCTATCCAGAACACACCTCATTGGAATAGGAGCTATGTCATTTTAGTATATGGGAATTACGTGACAACATATCAAATACATACTTCTGTGATCAGAATCAGTTCAAAACCAGAGTAACTGATGTCTAGCATAATCAAGCCTCTTCTGTGTTTTTGAAAGTTTTTGTTCCACATTCAGTATTTCTTTCCCTTTTTTAAACATTGCATAGGAAACTCCATCTAATGATGTCAGCAACTGATCTCTACTCATCTGGAAGAGTCTTTTTTAAGTCTGAATGAGGGAGTTTAGCACAGTGAGGTGAAGCTAAGGTAAAAACCCTTTCCTCGCAAGAAGTTTGTTGATTCAAATATTCCACTAGGATTAAACTTGAACCCCTGCTGATAGGTCCCTTTATTTCAGCCATATTCAGTCTTCCAATTAGTTGTTAAAAACAGGGTCTTTCACTGATAGTGTCTTCTGTCTCTGTTTTTCAAGGTGCTGAAAGCACCTTCACCAGCCTGCTCCCCAAGAATAAAGCATGCCCCACCTTTAAGCTAGTATGTGGAGCCATGTGGCATCAGGGGGAGGTTAAACAGACAGATGTGCCTGGCAGGTGCCTCTTGTTAGCCTGCCAGTTGCCTAGCCAGAAATGAGTAACCTGCTGACTTTCCCTGGAAAGGGCTTGGGAAATCACTCAAAAAGCCCAGAGATGTAACAGTAAGAAGTGGTGCAAAGAGAGCCTCTCTTTTTTACACTGTTTCCTTTAGCTTTTACCTGCTATGTTTTTATACAGGTAGAATCAGCAATGGGCCTGGAGCCCTAGGAAGAAAAGTCCTTTTTCTGATACCCTGTCAAATCCATGAATAAAGACCGATTGATAAGGAGAGTGAGCCAGTTTGGCCAGTTTTTCAGAAGCATTCTTGTTAAAATCCATGTGAGCTGTGGGTATTCTTGCTCCTTTGAGAATCCAGGCTCTCTGAACAGTATTCACACTTTCTTCTTAGCAGGTCTCTTATTTTGTGCTCAACTCACTCTCTTTCTCCAGCAATGTAACCCTCGCAGGTCGCCTGAGGAAGAGAAGGAAGGGCAAAAGGTTTAAGGTAACCAGCTCAGGAGCAGTTTTCCCTTTCCCAGTCACTAGAAATGGGCAGAGAGAAGCCTTTCGTTGCTAGCCTACCAAAGCTGTAGCTCCTGGTTCAAGACTAGATTGTGCTATGATTAATGAAATGTGTTTAGCAGTCTCATTTGAGCTTTTAATGGTCTGTTATCTGCATTATGGCTTTAGCATACACTTCAACATGATTGATCACCTGTTTGGGAGTAGGAGGAAGGGTAGAGGGCTGCTTTGAGGTATACACACTGAACACAGAGAGAAGTGAAAAAAGCTTCTGGAAATGCTCTGTTAATCCTTTGGGATATGTGTCTTTGGGGGCCAATATACGCATGTGTACCTGAGCTAGTTAACCGCACTAACGAAATACTGTGCTGGGCTGATCAGTCCTGCTGAGAAGTGGCAGAAATACACAGTGGCAAAATGCTTCATTAACACAGTTGTGTGGCTTCTGCTACTCAAACAAACCAAGGTATGTCTCTGCTAGACACTGTGGTATGCCAGTTTCCTACAGCTTTCCTTTTCTATGTACCTCATCCTTTCCTGAGAGCAATAACATGCTACTGTTCTTCCCTAGCTTAGCAGTAGGGTAAGCACAGCTCCTGCCTGAATCAATCAATTTTCCATGTCTCAAGTTCAGTGGGAGGATTGCTGACATGCAGATTGGGATGTTATTTTGCCACTTGTTTTGCCAGCCGTGAGCCTGCACAGAATATGTGGCAGGTGAGAGAACAACCTTCAGGAGTACCTTGCAAGCATCTACAATTTAAATTTAATGACCTTAGTTAGTGAAGAACTTAATCATAGGCTGAAGTGTAAAAGCTCATGAGTAATCTCATTGACTTCAGCAGGACTGAAAATGATGATGCACTTAGATACAGCATTGACTTAGGGATGGTAATGTCTGAGTCCGTCCAGGTAATAGATTCAAGGCCAAGTGTTGCTCTCCACCGGCATCCTCCTTTATCCCCCTCTTTGAACAGTATCTGCCAAATGTGGTCTTTTCCAGGTTCAGAGGAGAAGATGTGATATACTAACTTGCCATTCGGCCTTTGATGCTGAAATTTAAGGCGAAATTTAAAATCATTGAGTTTAGCATTGGGAAAAAGATGGAGCAGTCAGCAAAATGTCACAGGTGACCATGATGTACTGCTGCTTCTCACCAGCATGTGCTGTGACAGGTCATGCATGCCTGAGGCTATAGAGCTCAATGATCCTTAGGAAAAAAAAGCTCTTGCCCACAACTCATAAATTCTTAATACTAAAATAGTTTTGTCACTAAACTTCATAAGGTTAAGAGTGTTTGTAGCAAGAAAGCAAAGCTAACTGGAAGCCTCCAGCTTCCATAGAAAATGATTTTTTTAATCTGGCCTCTTCTGCCCAGTTTCTGAGCTGTCACATCGTAAACTCTTAGTATAATATGTTTGATAATTTTTTTGTGAATCTTAGGAACATGTCACCTCTGTGTCCATCTGAACATGTGCCCATCAATTTGCTTGTCACCTATCTACCTATTTTTATCGCATAAAAGATGTGAGCTTTGTCATCCGTTTATTCGTCTTCCTGGGAATGTTCATGAATTATTCTGGTCATTTAATGCATCCTAGCTCTGCATTTTGTGGGTATCTGTTCTTGGTAGCAGTAAATCTGTCAGTTTAATTGCTTTCTCTTCATCCTCAAACTTTTCTTCATTAAGTCAATGAGTAATCATATTATTAAGTTGTTACTGGTTCTCTTTGAGTTCTTTTATTTAACAAAATGAACTAGCTAAATAATAATTCCTCCCCACTGTTTCCTAAATGGTATTACTTCCTGTTAGGCACATGGGGACTTCAGCCTGTTTGCTTTTTAATTAAAAGTAAGTTTTCAGCTACCTCTTTCATCATCAGGATTTTCTGTCACCTTGAAATGAAGGCTCTGGCATTGTCTTTGAAATTATTGAGCGCTGGCCAACTGGGGGACTTCAGTTTAGAGTATACATTAATCTTCTTAACTACTCCCATCAAACTGACTGTCCAGACTGCTATGGTTTCAGTATCCCTGTTTGCTGCCCCTCCTTTGTTTGTCTACCCACCAAGACATACAAAACATGAATATAATCTTTCTTCATGCTTGCTAATTACAGAATTATGTATTCTTTGTGCTCTGATGTGTTACAAAACATTTCCCAAGGTCATGCCTGACATGAGTAAGTTGGTGTAGAGAGCTTTTCCTTTGCCACTTGGTTAGCAGAACTTGGAGTTAAAAGTGGTGTTGCTTTGGGAGTTACTTCAGACCTTCTGGGAAAACATTATATATCTGTCTTTTTTCCTTTCAATTACTCTGATATGCAAAAGATCAAAAAAATTAATCCTTTAAGCGGAGCTGAAGTAATTTGCAATCTTAACAACTATTTAGACTCTTCTGTTGAAACAAGAAAAAAGGTTAATGATTTATGCACATTACTGTTGTCAGTGTATTGGCAAACTTTGTTGCTTGCAAAATAAGCTGTTAAAAATCCATAGCAGTGTTGAGAACAAGAAGAGCGGTCTCACCGGGTGGAAGAGCAGGGATATGGGCTTTGCTTCCCGGCTCTGATGTAAATACATGTAGGTACCTTACTGGCTCTGCGGTCCTGGGTCCTGCCTGTGGTTTCCTTTCTCCTTCCCATTGTCTGTCTTGCCTAGTCACTACCAGGTGTGCATTAGTATAGCACTTAGCACTGCAGAGCACTGGATAAGTTCCCTCTGTACAAATAAATTGTCCATAGGAATAAATATTTTTTGCACTGAGCCCTTTTTACACTGGGAATTCACAGTTCCCTTTGATTTATCTCGCATTTAGTCTAGGTGGAAAAATTGTGTGAGATTTGCTGTGAGTACATGAAGTTGGTAGCTGTCTGGTTTCATTGTGGTGCCTCAGATGCTATTGTGTATATTCCTTGAACACTAGCTGTCAGACACTTTAGAGGGCAAATACTGACTTCTGTGAACTTTACCATTTAGTGCCACACATGATTCTGGTACTTTCTTCTCTCAGAGTTTCTTCCTATAAAAATATCAAATTAGATGTACTTTCACAGTGATCGAGCATCGATTTACACATCCTGCTATGCCATCCTGGTATCAGTTCAAAAATAGTGGTTGGATCCTTTTCCATTTGGGGAAGTTGTTAGTTTTAATTTAGCTTGCTCTTCTACAGAACTAAACTTGGGCTGCTATGGATTAGAATTCATGAAGCCCAGTTTCCCAAATGGCAAAGCCTCTCCTACACAGCTGCGTGCTTTATGGAGCGTGCCTTGGCCAGAGGATAGCTTGCCAGCAATCCTGTTCTTGGTCTGACAGCTTTCCTCAGCAACTTGCCCAGAATGGGAAAGTGGGAGGTTGTTAATCAGCAGCAAAGCCAACAGCCGGTGTTTTTATGAGAAAATATATGAAAAATGCTTCATTCTTCTGTAGAATAAATTTAGCTAAGTTCTGACCCGCTACAGGTTGGAATGGCTCTATTTGATATAAAAGGAGTCATATCTGCTTACTGTATTCCTGTATTGACTCTTTCAAGTCAGTTAACGTAAATGTAGGGTCTTCAGTTCCCTGTTACACTCTCTCACACCACTGAATCCATTTTATCAGGAACCACAGCAGCTGCTATTGCTGACATCGAAGATTACCCTGTTGAGTATGTTTTATTCAGCTGCCCTTCAAAGCCAGCAGTGCTGTGTTTCGAGGACTTGATAGTGCTGATGTTCACTGGAGCACCCTTGACAGATAGCATCCGAGGACACAGGTGCCCATGCAGCAGAACACATCAAATTTTAATCCAGACCCAGATACATGTGATATTGTTTCATTCCTCAAGTATGATCTAAAGTACAAATCAAAGTTGATAAATGGAAATAAACCGGAGAAAAGAGCAAATTCCATGTGCAGAGGGACGTGGACCAGAGATTCTGTTGTGTCAAGTCTAGACTGAATTTAATGATCAAAGCTGCTGCAACAGTCATTGAACGAAGTTATGTACTGAACTAAGTCTGAAGTTATGAGTCAAATAAGTCAGTCTTCAAAAAAGTGACTGACATATTCTGAAAATCTCCATTACCCACAGTAAACATAAAACTTTGTCACAAGCCTCTATGGTTGTCAGCTCCCAAGCAAATTTTATCTGTACAGTTCTGGAGTTTTTTTCTTAGACATTGTCTTCACTTAATTATTGATTAGCCTAACCGAAGCAAGTGTATATAAAAGAGGGTTGGGTTTTTCTCTCCCTTTTCCAGTCAGTTATGACCCACTTACCAGTCATATTCAGGAGTGTGTCTCAATCTGTCACCATGGAAGTCATTTGGTGTCACAATTATGAGACTGTTGAATCAGTTAATATGTCAGGCAGGTACACCCAGACTAATTACAAAAGAGAAAAATTAAATTTAACACACACACACATTTATTGACAGTAAGTAATGATGGGAAAGGAAATTGAGCAGCAGCTCATGATTGTTAAGTGGTCCAGAAAGAAATACATCAAACTTCTTGTGAAAGCTGCTGTAGGTATTTAAATCACTTTTGGATTATACTGTGGAAACATTTTAATATTTGCAGTATCATATACCTTACAGCTTTCTTCAGACCTCCACTTTATAATCCTTATATAGAATTCAGTTAATTTCCATTAACATTTCTATATGCTTGTTTCTGTTCCCCCCCCTTCCCCCTGCATTTGTACATGATGGAGTTGCAGGCATATTTATCGTGTTGGTCTCTCTCATTCGCAGTGCCTTACTAATAGAGTATATCCAGAAATTATAAGAATTATCAAAAGAAACTTCTGGCTTTGTTACATTGTTCAGCAATGTCCATCTAGCTTCTGCTAGATGTGCACATGAGCATGTGGATAGCTATTTGAAGCTCACTGAAAATTACTGAATGTTAGGCCATGTTTTTTCTTGCACATACATTCACATAGCCTTTCCACTTACTGACTGTTTGCATAGGACATTTGTTGCCTGTTCTTGCTATCCTTGAGGACAAAGAACACCTATGCTGTTTCACAAATGGTAGCGTTGGGAAGAAATAATAATAGTAAAAAATTATATTTATTTTTTTTTATCTAGCTTTCTTTCTTTTCCCCTTCAGAAAATTATTTTTTTTACCTTCCATACAGCAGAGGGAATAATAAAGTTTGACTAGAGGTAGATTTTCTCTCTTACCTGTCATTTAAAGGGACTCTGACAAGGTTTGGTAGACCTAAAAATCAATTCATGGTATATTTTTATTTGATGTATCTGTAATGATTTTGTATATATTATTTTTTTTCTATTTTTTGCTACAGTTTGCCATTAAAGAAAAAAAAAAAAAACCTAAAGGGTTGATTTGCTTACTGCATATAAGAGTAGATATCCGGTATGTAAAATGGCAACACCTTTATTTTCTGAAGGGAGACACTAAGGTTTTGCATTCATAACCAACTCAGTTCTTCCCCACTGGATTTTCTTCCAGCCAAGATACTAGTCCAGATAACAAGCAATAGCTTGAAGTCTTTCTGTCCTAGTTGACAGCGGCTAGAGATTTTTGCACTAGAAATTAAGTGCAAATCCTTGCATTTATCCACCAACTAGATTATTTCATTCAATTCTGCAGCCAAATGAAGGCAGATCAAGCTCAAATGTTTATTTGTCAGAACAGTTTGCTTAATATGACCTCAAAAGACATTTTCATGGCAGCACATAAACTTCTCTCTGCCTGAACTCAGCCACAACTTCAGATGTTCTTCAATACAGTCCAAAAAACTCTGGGTGCATCTGTCTCAGTTCTGTCCTAGGCAAGCGGTGTCTCACGGTTACTGATGTGGGGAGTAAGAGAGGTAGAGAACCTACTGACCGTAACTGAGCAACTCTATCCACAGTATTGGTTCTCCCTTCTGGCAGTGCAGAAAGCAGTCTCAGGAGAAAGAGCTATTTTTGTCCCACTCCCCACTTGTTGTTCTGAGGAGGCAAAAAATTCCTTTGTTCTGCACATGCGTCTTCTTTGCTTAAATAGCAAGGCTTTCCTTACTTCCTGCTGTTGTTTGTGTAAAACAAAAAAATTGACAATCCCTTTTCTCTCTCGGAGCCCTCTAGCAGACTGCTAATGAGCTCACTGAAGTGACTCACAACTTTACATTAAGGAGAATTCCTGTGTGTAAACTCAGGCCACAGAGGGACACTGCCCTTTTGGACTGGAAGCTGTCCTTGTTCCAATAACGCATTTGTATAACACTGCAATCATCTTGGTTGGGGAGAAGAGTATGCAAGGAGATAACTTTCAACGTACGTTGATTTATCCTAATGCTCTTGCCAGTGAGTCACTGCTGTTTTGATCATTTTTGGTTTTGAACTACAGACTCAATAATAGATTGTAAAAAGCAAACAAAGGGAAGCTATTTTTCTCTCTTGCAGCAATTTAAAAAATAATTTTCATGTTTCATCTACACAAAGATAATTTAATTAAATACTTTAATCCTGACCACAAATGATTTATGTAGTGGTTCAGACAGAGAAGCCCAGCATTGTCTTGTCATAGAGCATTTACTTAATCCTGTCGCACCTGCTTGATAATTACTGCCTCAGATCTGTCCTTGCATTAGCTACAAAATTAGCTTAAAAGACTTGGAAAAAAAAAGAGGAGGGGAAAAATCCATCAAATTAGTTAATAATTTATGATTGCTGTTGAGTCAGTCCTCATTCAGTCTTTCTGAGGAGTGAACCTTCCCATCTGCTGTGAAATGAAATAACATTAGTACTTCTCAATTTCTAGAGCTGATCAGAATCTGATAATGATATATAGAAGAGCTTTTTTCCACCTCCAAAACAGATAATGATCTCTTTTTAATGCCTTTGTGTCTTAAGTCACATCATACATAAAATCTTCCTTTCCATCAGTGCATGCGTACTCACACATTACTCTTCCTGTAGCAGTGATCTTATAAGCTTAAATGGGAAATTGTTTATTTTCCTTTCATGGAAAGGCAGAAGCTGAGTTCCTCTTCATGTGGTGATAATAAATGGAAGGCTGTCCCGGAATTTGATCTGTGCCTTGGAGTTTGTTTCCTCATGCAATTAATGGGCTGAGCCTAAGTGACAGAAAAAGAGCTTTAAATTCAGTCAGAAGGTCGTATCTTGTTCTAGCCAGAAAAAAACTGGCATTTCCCATGTTGTAGAGGGGGTGTTGCTCTTTTACTCTGTTGTTGCTTTGAGCATGTATGTAAGACTGAAAATGATCCCTACATTTCTTATGCCAATTTACAGAGCGCAGTTGACAATCCATATTTTGCGGCATTGAACACAGAGAGAAAATCATACAAATTAGAAATAAAACAATCTTGTGAAAAAGAAGTTCATTTCTGAAAACCCTTAGGGCATGATAGGGAACAAGTGCAGATCCAAGCTAAAAGCAGCGCTAATGAAGTGGGGAGTTAAGAAATGCCCCAGGGGGACACTGTAATAGAAGGAGGCTGGGACTAGAGGGACTAAAATAAGAGTTAATTAGGGTGCATTTGGAAAAAGAAAAAAAGTCTGTGCTTATATGATTTTACAAGTGTTATTCAGAGCCACCTACATTATCTTTTGTTTGTGAAGAGTAAATCCTAGGCAGGTCTGTCTGCGACTACACAGTTGGATTTTATGAGCGAGTACAATATTTGGGCACCTCTAGGAAAGAGTCCTAGAGAAAGAAGATCAATTTTGACTTTTAAAAGGGCAGAGGTGGAAGCTAAAGTGAGATACAGAAGGGAAACTTTCACAAATCTGTGAGTTTTAGGGTCTGTCCTCAGTGCTAACAAAGGATTTGCCTTTTCTAGAGATTAAGATAGGTTAACTGTAAATGTCCCATTTCCTGGATGCTTTTGGAGACATAAATTGACATTCTGACAATTTTGGTTGGAGTGATTTAAGAAATTATTTCCAGCATCTCTTCATTATTTTTCCGTGAGCTGCATTAACAGATTTTATGGGGACTCATTGTCCCTCTCTCCATACAGTCATTACAGAGGGCCAGTGAAGAGGTCTGCAGCTAATTCCAGATGGCTGTACACTGAGATGAACTAGGTAGGTAGCGACTCTTGCTATGGCATGATAATTTCTCAAATTACTGTGCTTGCTTGTATAGCATTTGTGTGATTGAGGTCTGAATTAATTCTCACAGCATTAAGTCCAATAGAAGCCAAGATTTCATCACTAGATTTAACCGAGTCTTACTGATCTTCCCAGTACACAGCCAAAATTGTCATCTACATCACCCTTTCTTTGACTTATTGCTTTTCTGATCTGCAGATGCATATTAATTTGTTGAAATTTTTCAGTACTTGAAAGGCAATCCATTTTTAATTTGCCAAAGTATTAAATGTGTTTCTATTGTAATTTGTATTTATTATGGTGCTTAATAGATCTGCAGCATGACTGACAAAAAGGTGACATCAGTTTCCAGTACAAGGAGCTATGAGCTGGTAAAGGGTCTGTCTTGTGATCATCTGGTTTCTGAGGGATTCTTTTTATGCTCCACAAGGAAGACAGAAAGTGAAGCCCCCCCCTTTATTTTTTTTTGTTGTAATACCTTTTTTTAGACAAAAGAGGCTTATCATACAGATGGGTTGTGGGTAATTTTCTTATTTATTTCATAAGTTTGTTCCCTTTTTTAAGAGGAAGTACAGTGTGTCATCTAACATCTGTGGTTGTGAGGGAATTAGTTAGCCAAGCCCATTTTGCAGCTTTCAATTTTTACACTATTTTCCATCTTGTCCCTGGACAGCTGAAGAGGAAAATAAGTAAAGGGAAATTTTCTCATATTTGACTTGCTGTACTTAGCCTTTTGATTACCAGATTCATTGAGATGCAAGATAGATTCAAAACTCATAACAACGTTTTACTGCTTCATAAAAGAAATGGTGCTTACACTCCATGCATTAATAGAGATTAAGAGGATTAACTGATACCATAACTTCCTGCCCTTTGCATGCTTTCCTGCAGTGGCTGCACAGCTGGTTCACTGCATTTTGATGTCCCCAGAATTCTTAATACTTTCATGCCTCTCATTGTGGAAGTATGGTTTATCTTGTCTAGACATTTTCAGTATTTGAGCTGATCGTTTTGATTCTTCCGTATTTTTGAAGGTGAGCTTGCATGCTAAACCTTATTATAAAATCGCTTTAAAAAGTAGGGCACTTAAATTAGACTCTGATTAACAAAGAGACACTGTTTAAATTTAAATCCAGTTGGAGGTTATACACGTAACTAACAAAGTGGTTCATAAAAGTTTTTCCAAGCCACTGCTTTTAACCACAGCACACAGGCAACTTAAGATCTGCTGCCATGCCTGCCTGCAGATGCTGTCATTTGGTCAAGCCAGACAATCGACGGCTATTTTCAGCCTAAATCCATTTTGTACCTAACCTTTCAGAAGATCCAAACAAGTTGACCTCATTACAGGTGAAAGAGTCTGAAGGAGAGTTTGTAGGGTGCTAGTGCTACATTTTACATACTAATGTAGAGGAAGGAGCACATGGCCAGAAAAGGTAGGGCCTGTTCTTCTTAAGCCTGTAAGGGTTTGAACCAACTTCTGTGACATGTGGCTGCAGGCTGCTTCTTGGTGAGGCCATGGTGCTATGCATTAAGAATGCAAAATTAACAAGGCTAGAAAGAGAGGGAGAATAAGCAGGGATGATCATAATCCGGTCATTCACTGCAGATGATAATTCTGTAAGAGGGAAAGTTCTGGATTTTTTTCCAGAAACCACTTTTACTTTTTGCATTCTCCTCTGGTTCTTTCCAAAGAGAGCAAGGTTTGGAGTGCTTTTCCCACCAACATTGTTTCAGAATTCATTTTAGCCTCTACTAGGTGGATCTGGGAGTAGGCAGGTTATTTTGGGGGTGCTTTTTGAATTCGCATGTAGATGTGCATTTCCTTCTTTCCAGTTTGGCTTTTCCATACATTTATTCCTGTGGCTTAATGGAACTCTGAGTTCTTCTTTCCTCTCAGTTGGTGCAACCACTTGTAGCTATTGAGTATCAGTAAATAGGCTTCCAAGGCTTCTCTGATTATATTTGCTACTGGGGCTTAAAGAGGACGTACTCAGTTGAATACCTATATGGATCTCCCCTGTGTTTTGTAAGCCAAATGCAGAATATTTCCTTAAAACTAGATGCCAGAAAATTGAATAGTTCATGGACTTCTAATCTTCTCTCTTCCTATATCAGAAAAGAGCGGACAATGCAAAAGTTTGAATCCTAGGCTAACCGAGCATATTTCAGAGCACCTATGTGAGAAGTTTGAACAATGCTTTTTCACAGATGCAGATGACATGTGAGGCGTGCTGCAGTTTAACCAGCTGAAAAGCCCATCAGATTACAGGAAGAGAACCAAACAGACTTCTAAATAATGGAACCAGTAGACTTCTGCACTCTTTTTGCTTCCTACACAGATAATGTCAACGTTATCCAGCGAGCAAACTGCCGGTAATGAAGTCTGGGTCTCTCCCCATCTGTCTCGCTAAATGCCACTTGGAACAAGCTCCTTTTCATTTGACAATAAAATCAATGAATGAAATATTAGAGGCTTGAATGATATGATGTGCAGAATACATTATGGGAGTTGTTGTGTTTTGCTGGACAGCAAGTCTTGCCCTTTCTTCCCGTTATCATCAACATATCTACTTAATGAAACTGGCACCTTCTGCTAGTTCTCACCTCTTTGTTTTTAGACTTTAACTGTTTTGTAACACTTTAGAGTCACTCTGGCTGTGGGCTGTGTAATAAAATTCTGCACTCTTTGAGTACTTATGGGCTCACATTTTGTCTCAATTAAAGCCAGACTTGCACTAGCTAAATAATTAAACCACAGAAAGGGAGAAGCAGCTTAAGCTGATTTTTGTAACACTTATTTTTATCCTTTTACTCTTCTGAGACAGCCTTCTTCCTCTGCTGTGAGATATTTCAGAACAACAGGAATCACTCAGTGTTGAGCCAATAAACAGGGGGGAAAGGGAAAAGTCAGTGCTGAGGTTCCTAAAACATCTGGAATGCTCCACAAAGATTGATCTGCAAAAGACTGAAGGATGAGATTTTTAACTTCTTTTTCTAAGCCTGATTGAATTCTTCATCAGGAATATTAACCACTTCATTGTCGTGCTACCCAAATGTGTCATACATGTAGTAAACAGCTGTAAACTCAGAAAGTAAACAGCAACTAATGCTTACTAGCAATCCATGAGACATACCATGCTATTCAACCTAGCAGCTCAAGGTACTGGGTCAGTGGCAGCTTCATAATTTTATCTCTGTGCCAATCTTGACTGTAGTATTGGACAGGGTTATTACATGCTGGCAAAAGTGAGTCAGTGCTATATGTGATTTCAAGTTTTGTTTACGAGTAGACACATTTTCAGCAAGAGAACATCTCAAGCACTTTGGCGTGTAAATCCAAATGTCTCCAGGGTACAGGTTAAAAGACAGACGGACACAGAGAAAGATCAGCTCTGTTCAAATTTAAGAGCAATTCCCTGCATGCTTATTAGGTATTTTGTGGTGGTCCATCTCTTGCTGACAACATAGCTTGCAACACTGTGTCAGGATAATTTTCCATTCTGTTCTCCAGGTTGTTCTTTTCTTCTTATTTGCACATCCACTATTCAGCCTGACTGCAGAATAAAGCTCAACTTAGAAGGGCTGAAGCTCAACAGAGAGGTGACCCATCTAAAATTGCACAGCTGATCAACATTAGAATGAGGAACAAATTCCAAGACTCTTGAGCTCATCACTAAAGCATGAGGCTTCTGGTACAGCCACTGTTTTGTTGTATCGGGGGAAGCATCTTTTATACTGTAGGCTCAAGATGCAAAACAGCAGGTTGTTGTTTGGTATCAGAGCTGTTATCGTATTTCCTGAGATAGGACTAATTGTGCTTAACCATTAGGTCTGAAATAATGTCTGCTGTGTTATCTTACTATCTGATAATCCTAATGCAGAAATAATTCTTAGCTGTAGTGTTTATGATCTCTAACCTGTCTTGAAGCACATAATTAAAATGATAGGTGAGCTGTTTACATAAACCAATTTTCAGTATAGTAAATGCCATTAACAGCACTGGCAAGAAGTGATAGGCAGGTAGCAGCATCTTACTGCAATCTGTATCTACCGAAGAGAATATTTATCTACTCCTGAATTTTTATCTTGAGAAATCTGCATAGCCTGGTAAAGCCACATAGCCAAAGGCAAGTGCAGGGCTTGTTTATTTTTTAACAGAAGTAAACCAAATAAAGTGGAAAAATAATGTCAACATAGTTGGATTTTAATACCATGTACAATAACTTGGCAATCTTTTTCACATGGGGTGGTGATTACAGCCCTTTTCTACTAAATATGGCCCTGTTTTTTTCTGGTTTGGTTTGGAATTTTTACTTGTCACCAAAAAAACAATCCTTTTCATTTTGTTCATCTTCAGGGTTTTTTTCTGCCTCTGTTTCCACATTCTGGGACTTCTCTGATGCTCAGAGGAACTACTTATGATACATACCTACTGATTTCTTGCTTACAAACAATCCTGGTGTGTCCATCAATTTAGAAGATGTATTCCTTTTATATAAAATGGAAGGGATTTTAGTATCTTGCTGTTTATATATGATAACTGCCAAAAAGGATATAAAGGAGGAAGTTGTGTGCAGTTTCCATGAACAGTCTCCAGAATATAGAATCGTAGAATCAGCTAGATTGGAAAAGACCTTTAAGATCATCAAGTCCAACTTTTACCCCAGAGCTGCCAAGGGCACGATTAAACCGTGTCACTAAGAGCGAGCCTCATCACACAGATTTTGAACACTTCCAGGGACGATGATTCCACCACTGCCCTGGGAAGCCTAGCGCAGCTTGAGGCTGTTGCGTCTTGTACTATTACTTGGGAGAAGAGATCAGGCACCTCCTGGCTATTAGAAAGCTCTTGCCTACCCTCTGTCTCTAATTCATTGCTAATAAGCAACAGTTTACTATTCCAACAATCTCAAACACCAATTACTGAAACCTGATGGAATGTAGAGAAGAAGCGGTGTTATCCTTGCTTTGCAGATCGAAAGTGAGGCGCAAACAGCCAGCTGCTAACCTCTGTTACCCTGGTGTGAATCTGAGTTAAGTTTATTTGTTAGCAGAGGCAGTTTAAGGTTTACATTGCTGTAGCTGAAATGAGCAGCTGCCTGAACGCCAAGTGGAAAATAAAGAGTCATAACCCGGAATCCCAAAGGATGTACCCAAAGTAAATCTATGGCAGAGCAGAACATAGCATTCAGGGATGTGGTAAGAAAAATTCCACCATCAGTGGACCCAATAAGCTGACAGCTTCTCAAAAGACTAGCTGAGTGGGAATTTCTACATGATTACTGGCAGTGACAGTTCAGGTCCTAAGCTACTAGAAAGGACAGTATCTGTCAGTATCTAAGAGCAGTGCTCTGGATCTCACAAGTCCTGGCACCTGTTCATCGATCATCACTTGCCTCCCCAGTGACCTTGGAATTGTCAAATGTCAACTCCATCACCACATGCCTCAGTCTCTTCTGATGTAAGGAGGGCTCTCCTTTCCTTTGTAAAGTGCTGCTAGGCATTGCACAAGAGTTACGTTATTGATTACACATTGCAGCCTGCTGCTTAGCTGCCCTTTACTGAGACACATTTCACAGATGGGGTTTGTGCCCATAAAAATGTGCTTATCAGGACCTTATCGCCATTTGATACAGTTATGACAGGCAGAGTTGTCACAGTGCACAGGCATTTACTTTCATGCTCTTCAGATGCTCCTCCAAGACAAGTTTTATTACATGGTCTTTGGCAGCAAAAAAGAAAGCATTTTTTTGTTCAGTGATCATGTATTCCTGCATAGCACAAATTCAGGCCATGGTTTCAATAGCTTGTATATTCTTGAAATCTGGCACAGTCATTTAAAAATATCTTTTCTCTCAGATCAATGCCTGAATATTAAAAGTAATGGATTTGAATTGACTTTGCTCCCAAGGATGTTTTGCTGCTTTCAGAGAAAGAAGTTTTCGATTTTCTAAGTGTGGGGATTTATATTGAATAAATTAAAAATTAAAAAGGAGACCATGATGAGGAAGAAGCAGTGTCAGGGCATACAGTCTTTAAGCTGCCATCAGTGTGAATAAAAAATTGAGGTGTGTAGTCAGAGCAGTGAGTACATCTTGCTGACCTCCTGCGGCCGGGTAAGGAAAGAATACTTGCCAACTGAGCAGGAAAGGAGTTTGTGTCAGGTCTCCTAACTGAACTGCTGTCAGTTAGATGTCAGTTCTACTGCTGGGATATCTTGTGCTATTAACAGTGACATAAAAACTGAGGTCAGGGAGGAAAAGTGAAGCTGGGATGGGCATCTCTTGTGGTATAGCTTACAATTTCACAGTGGTCAGGCTCGTTCTTCCCCAGATTCCATGTAGAGCACTTTTCCTGGCAATGTGTGGGGCATATCCTTACCTGCCAGACAGAAACCAAACAAAAACTTCTGTGCATGTCCAAATCACAACACCTTCAAATTCTCCCGAAGTTGCTGGCAGCACAGGAGCCCAGCTGTTATGAAACCGTGAAAATTTGCTGTTGTCAAAGAAAACCTCAAAATGTTTTGTTACAAAGCGAAAGGTTTTTTCTGCACTTTCTCTCTTGTGTACAGCTACTGAGGATCCATTTCCGTGGAATTCTGCAGATGAAAGTGCTGCAAACATGAATGGCAGGTTTGCTAGCTTTGCTGTGGTTTGCTAGACTCCTCACTGTCCTCTTCATTTTTCTAAAATGCTCCTTGGAGAAGAGGAGAGGATGCGTGGAAACCCAATATATTCTCTTCTTTTGATTGATTTCATTCTTTCATCTTTCCTTCTGAAGATCAATCAGAGATTTAGCTCTTTACCCCAACCTTTCTCAATACAATTCTGTATACATCATCCTCTTGATCACCTTTTGTGTATGATTGTGCCTTTTGAATCCTCCCTCCTACCACCTACAAAACACTTGTCAAGTTTTTTTCTGTACAGACTCTTGCAGAGTTATTCTTCTCTGGCTCAAGTTGCTGTAACTTCTTTTGCTCTGGCCGCATCACGGCCTCTGAGTACATCCAGAAGTCGGCTGATACTACTGCTTTAATCCTTGTTCCAGCATTGCCAGAACCTTCCTTTATTCCTTTCACCACCAACTTTCTCCTTTAATGAGTCAACCTGTCCCATCTTGTCTGTCCTTGCCCTTGGTGTACTCTGTCTACCTCTTCTTCACTTCTCTACCCTTCTTTCTTATCAGGTACTCCATGTCTGTCTTCTTTCTTCCTCTCCTAGCGCCAGTGTGCTGTCCAATGCGATACTCCCACAGAGCAAGCTATCTACTCTTTTCCTGAGGCAGTCCTGCTGTTCCTTCAGTGGGTTACTCCTTCCCTCCTTCTCATCCAAGTTGCTCCTTAAGAACTCTCTATGCAGTTTCTCTCTGTGAGCAATTAGTCCACTAAGGACCAATGGCTGTTGGGAAACAGCAATGTACTTAGTGGAAATGAGACACCAAATAAAAAAGTTTAACTGATGTGGTAGGTATTTTTCCCTGAAACATGACTTTTTCACATTTAAAAGGTAAGTTCTTCACAGGAGAGATTGGCTGTTCCTGTATCTGCTTAAACATGCACACACACAACTATGCATTTATGCATGTAAAATATGTGTGTGTATGCATGTGCATGTGTACATAAACCTATAATGCATACATCTATTACATGCATGCACATTGTGAAGTAAATGTGCAGTAGAGATTAAAGCATTCTAATCTGTTGAGCACAGTATATCCTGTGCTATACTGGCATAAGAGAAAGTGTCATGCCATGTTTCTGGGGACAGGCAAGCTTGTGTTGCACACAAGATTTCATGTGCATATTTTACACTGGATTCATGGTAAAATTTCTAAAAGCTTCATAGAGGAAAGTGCTGAGAGTTTTTGTGCTTGAAATTTTTTTTCAGAGGTAACAGGACATTTCTTGCATGAGAAGACAGAGTCTTCTGTAATGATGAGAGGGGACATGGCAGTGGAAGAGGGAATTGAGTTTGGGAGCAGGAAGAAACATGAATTGATATAGACAGTGCAAGAATTGCACAGGGCATCAATAGTGAGGATGAAAAGCTTGAACTTGACAGTGATCTGAAGAGACAGGTGCGTGAGAGATGTGGCAGGAGAAGTGAAAGATTTTAGAAGCTGCATATTTTGTATGAACCAGTGCAAGATCAGGGACTAGAAGGCCATAGAGAAAAGGTCAGTCACTCAAGGCAAGACTTAATGTAAAGTGTAATACATTCAGCTGGTATCAGTCAGTGCAAGTGCACTGATTTCATTGAAGTCACGCAGATTTAGACCAGCTAAGGGTGTGGCCTCACACATTTCAGAAGGGTGTCTTAAAAAGGTGTTTAGAAGATACAGAAAGAAAAATCAGGAGGAGGGAAGAGGGAAGGGACATTAATAAAAGATTTTAACTGAGTTGTGCAGAAAATAACCCAGCTTCATTGTACTGTTAGAGAGTCAGCTAGTCCTGTGTTCATTATACGTGGTACTAACCAATTTAGAAATGTTCCAACATTCAGAATATGTAACTTTTCCCCTCCTCCTCCTTCCTGTCACCTTTTTATTCTCTATTTCTCTGTCCCGTTTTGGGAACAGAACTCTGCAGCTCTCCTGTTTCCTACCAAGCTTGAATCTTAAATTCTTGTTGAGTCCTTCTCCCTTTTTTTTGGCTTACACTGCCAACATGGATTATTCTGGAAGTACTTGTCTGTGGCTCCAACATTCATATATGTATTAAATTCCTAGTGACATAAACCACGGTTGCTAAAGTAGTTAGAAGTAGCAAGACAGAATTATGCTCTGTCTTTCTCTAATAACATCCACAGTGTAGAAATTGCTTACTTATGTTTTTAAAGGCTGCAAATTATTTGCACTTGCTTTTCGCTGTGGAGGCCTGTACCAAATACAACTAAACCTTGTGAATGTAACAACCAGGAGAGATGTGCTAAAGCGGATCTTTCCTGTGGTATCAGCTCACCTTTTGGCCATGGGCAATGAAGAGATGGCACCCCACTTCTCTAATATGTCTTTTTATCTTCTCTTTCTGGAAACAGCCTGATGTCCTGAGGACCACAGAAAGTGCAGCTTACCTGAAGTGTTTGCTGTGGGCCCACTGCTTTTTGTGTGATTGCAATAGAGTCATGTGAAAGAGCTGAAGTTAGGCTCCTTTGTACCTCTTTGTAGACTCTAAAGAGATATAATTCTCTAAAACTAGGGAAAAAATCAGGGCAGAACAGGAAAGTATTGTTCACAGGCATGAAGATTGTACTGGGCACAAAAGGAAACTAGTGGATACCAGATGCAACATAAGCTGACACTTCTTTCGATGTGTCATGTGCCACAAGTTACTGGAAGCCTGAGGACCACTATTAGGAAGTGCCACAACAGAGCTTTGCTGTTGTGCTGCATACTGCATAGCCGCTACTCCCCACTGCTGGAGACACAGTAGTGTGTGGATGGAGCTTCAGGCTGGCCACATGCAGGTGCTGAAACAGTAGAAGCTAGCACACAGTTATTACCTCAGAGGACTTATATTTGCAGTATGTGAGACAGTCAAAATGGAGGAGGGGTAAAAAGTTATTGTTACTCCTATTTTTATTAAAGGAGTTTTGAGCAAGAGGTTGTTATGTGCCCTGTCCAGTGTCACTCAAGAAATCAGTACCAGAGGTAGGAGCTGAAGAAACGGAGTCCCCGACAATGCCTGAATTACAAGATCATGCTTTCCCCTCCACTGGCCACCAGAAATCTATGAAGTGTAGACAGAATCGAAGACATGGAGTTGTCAGGCTCAGAAGTATCTGTTTTTCCATGGAAACATCTTCCCGGCAACAGCTAAGCTTTTGCAAGTAGAGAAGCAGTTCTCATCATGCGAGAGCTGTCAGGAAGCTGTACTGTGCAAAATGCTATGGCTGTGCAGCTGCCTTCTGGAGAAGTCTCACCCACAGCCAGGCAGCATACAGCCCCGTTCCTGACAATCCAGCTGTAATTCTGCCTGCCTGATAATTTTTCACCATGGTCATGCCAGAATCATAGCCTTGTTTTCTGTTGTCTGGCTGTTAGCGGCGATGTATGAATAAGTAGGAAAGACAGCTTCATTTTCATAAGCTAACTTGTGCCTGGAGGAACACAGAGTGTGAGGGGTGCACTTAATCATAACTGCAGAGCCCAGGCAGCAAACAATGACAGAGCTTTAGCTGTTAGAGATGGTATTTTATTATAATAACTCTTAGGAAGGAAGGAAGACACAGGCAGCTCAGAATGCTGAATGATTCGAATTCATTATGGTAGCCGCCGTGTTCTCATCTGCTGGAGGAATAACTCACATAACTGTTTTGCGCTCTCCTTCTACAAAAGGCCATTGTGGGAAGGGACTCTAGTCTTTCTCCTTGCAAAATCTGAATTCAGGCTGTGGTATGACCAGAGGTGAAATGAAGCTGGTAAAAGTTTCTGCACAGCTGCAGACGCTTTGCAGGAAAGGCATGAAGAGTAGCAGAGGGACAGGCTGAGGCTGATGGATGGTCAGAGAACTGAGAGTAGGGGGAGTGTTCACCATGCCTGCTCAACACAAAACATGCATTGCTTTGGCCAGTGCCTCATTTCTGTAACTCCGTAATGTATTTGAAAAAGTAAATAACTGAAAAAAAAAATAGCTGTTAATGCTCAGATACACTGGACAGATACTCTCACAGCGTATAAAAGAATTTTAATGAAAGCTTTGAGTAAAACATATTTAGCTGTTCAAAATTGGAAGGGCAAAACTTAAGAGTTTATTTTGTTTGAACTTTTAGATACATAGAATAATGTGGTATACATGGCATCTATTATGCATCTCTATTAATGTGCCACATCGATATTAAATATATAATATATATTATATATATATAAAACTGAGAAGGGTTATACATTTACATGTAGTTATTTTGGTATCTTCAGATTAAAATGTTTGTGAAATTTTTTCCAAAGAATATTTCTGAATTTGAATTGAGGCTTGGAGCAACCTGCTCTAATGGCAGGTGTCCCTGCCCATGGCAGAGGGTTGGAACTAGATGACCTTTTAAGGTCCCTTCCAACCCAAACCATTCTATGATTCTGTTATTTGATGATTTCTTTTTTCTGTACTGATTCAGAATGGAAACATATTTTGGAGCCATTAATATTTACTATGCAGCTGCAGTTCTGGTTTCCTGATCACTTCTGCCGTAAGTCAAGATCATAGAGACAATGCAAAGGGAAATAAAAACATGTTCTTTGGCAGAGACAGCAATACTATTCCAGCCTAGAGAAAGCAGAGATATAGCTAGAGAAGATAGATACAAAATACATCTTCATCTCTTTCTCCAAGGTGACTTGGGAGACTTGCCATCACATCTGCCTAGTAGGTTTTCAGACACCAGCAGGAGTTACAAACAGCCTGACAAGTTTCATAATGCTCTACCCTAAGACAGAACGTGACATGTGCGCATTCCTAGGCCATTCAAAAGCAGTGTCAGCTAATACATTGTGCTTTGTATTTGTGACAAGATAAAAGGACATCTACAGGCAGTTATACCAGCTCAGTTAATATACAGTGAGTCACATTATATCTGATCCATATATCTAAGCTCTAAAGTTTATATGATGGTAATTTCTGCCATCATCCATGTCCCATGTCAAACCTCAAAGGATACTGGTGAGAGCAGGATTTGTTCTGAAGTCTTCAAAAACAAAAGGAAAAAGGGGAAGGAAATGGTACAACTACAATAAATATGTGCGAACATAATTTCCTGAGACTTTTCAGTTTACCTTGGCATGAAAAATAATAACTGAGAAATAAGTATTTCAGGAGTACATTGTCAGAACTGAGATTTTGGACTGGCAGGTGGGGAAAAAAAGCCATTAACAGCCAGCAAGGTTTGTTCATTTTTTGTTATTCGTCAGCTGGAAGGCTGAACTCTGTGACTTGTTGGGAAATGCATGGGGCTAAGATAATGAAAGCAGATTGATGCTCCATGGTAAGGAAGTTCAATATCTGCTTCTTGCAAATGGAATTCTAACATTTCTTTTGATGCTAGCGGTACTATCCCAAGAAGGATCTGTGGACTGCTGAGTTGTGAAATGCACTGTTAGAATACGGGCAGGGTTACTCTCTTCATACCAGCTATGCCAATCCATTCTAGCCCAGCTGCACCTGCATTTTTTATTGGGGTTTTTTTCTCATCCTTTACTAGCCATATAGTTTCTTACTTTGATTTACTTTACCTCAACTGTAAGTGATGTTGATAAAGAGCAGGCAGTCTTCCAGCATGGAATCAACAAGTGTTGGTTAAAATTGTGCCCTTCAGTAGTTTTTGGCTAAGGCTTGTTTCAGCCAGTTGAGATCCCTTTCATATTTCCTCACTATATATGGCTCGTGGCCCCTCATGTGCTGTTTAGTGTGTTCTGTGTGTCTCACAGGTTAAGAGATCCTACAGTTTATTTGTATGAACAAATCATCAGTTGCTTAGGATGCATCTGCCTCTAACTTGTCATTTCCTTCATTCTCTTGTGCTTTGCCCTCTGTTAATATTACCAGTTTTCACTAGCACCAATGGGGCGATGAATGTGTGGTGGTCTTTTATGTGATCCATTCTGCTCTTCTCCAGACTTTCCACCTTCTTGAAAAGTGAGTCGTGGAGTATAATGTAAAATTTTAAATACATATATTACATGTAATCTATAATGGAAAAGGAGAGATATCATCAGAAAATTAGGTCTGGCAAGCACTGGCATGTTATGATTAGGATAGAGTAGGATGATCCTGAACAGTGGTGTGGAATGGACTTGATAATTTCTCAGGGTTATTTCTAGATTGATTTCCATTCACTCCTTGAATGCTTTTGTAATGTTCTGATTTATTTGTTATATGCATCAGCCACTCACTACTGCTTACACGCACTGAAACAGCATTTGAGGCACATGTGGGGAGTTGCTGACAGAATTAGAGATATCATAGGAGAGTGTCGCAATCACCTGACCTATCCTAATATCTTCCAAGCTGATAATAAAGTATGAATTAATCACTTCTGTCTTAATGGCCTGCTTCCCAGCCTAATATTGACTTGGGCCATACTGAAATTTTAGTTATACAGCTGTGGTCCTACATAAACAACATATAATGATCATTTAATGCTTTCAGTGCACTGCTGTGACCATACATCCAGTTTTATGAGTGTAGCTGGGATTTGAAAATGTGCCTTCAGAGCATGATGCTTAATTGCTTTCTCAAAGGTTGCAAAATAATCTCCAGTCCCAGTCTTAGTGCCCTCACTGGGAAGGTCCCTCTGTCAAAACACCATTTCCTTTTCTTTCTTTGACTAGATCCAAAAGCAGTTTTTCCCTTCCCTCCATCCTCTGTCACCAGAGCTTTATTTCAATCACTTCTCTCATTTACATTTTATACAGCACATTTTAGGATAGATAATTAAGTCCTTATCTATACAAACATTAATTTTTCAGTTGATTTTTAAGCAGTGCAAACCTTCTAGATACATTTGATTTAAAGCACATTTTACTCCAGCTGAAGCCAGCTGCTAATCAATGTAAGCTAAACCAAAATAAGCCCATCCAGAACTGAAATTCATAATATCTACGCAGCATTCAACACAGGCTTACCTAAATGACTTTTGAATTACACTCTTAAAACAGTGCAACTTTCTTATGTGGGTAAACTCTTAGAATCCAATAATTTTCTAAGCAAAAGGGATTTCCTTTGTGGCTGATAAAAAATATCCCTGAAACTACTGGTGGGGAACATGGGAAGAATAATTTGCTATACTGAGCCTTGTTCTTCAATTGCATTACCTTCAGCAGAGTATGAGCAGATCTTCGTATTAGATGATCATTTTACCAAAACTTGCTTCTCACTAGGAGGATTCTTCATCATTGTATTCCAAGATCAAACAGCATTCAGATTCATCTGGGTGATATATTTCTGTCAGCATGACAAAGGTTCCCACAGTGTTTAATTACTCAGACTAGCCAGGGGAGAAGGAAAGAAATGAGTTGTGCTGAATTTGCTGTGCCAGGCTTACTGTCTGTTGCATAAGCAGACTTCTTCTGAATGCATGGAAGGAGGACAGCACCCAGACTTCCGTCTTCTCTTTCCATTGGTTTTCCCTCTCCAGATTTCCTGTTAGTTTTCCATTGATTGACTGTCTTTTGTCTCATGATCTTTTTGCAATTTGCTCATTTCCAGGGCAGCAGGTTCTTGGCTTGGTGGAGAACCAGAGTGATTGGTATTTGGGCAACCTTTGGAAGAATCATCGGCCCTGGCCAGCGCTTGGGAGAGGCTACAACACAGGTAGGCCCTGGGGATTTTCTCTGAATTAAGGTTTACATTAACCATGCAGTCCGTCTCCCGCTGTATAAGAGTATGAAATGTGGTAACTTGCACCTCCCTTCCTAACCTACTGCAAAACTTGTCATTTAAAGCAGTAAAAATGATGCAGTGTGATGCATTTTGAAACTTCTGGTACTGTGCTACTCTGAGAAAAATATATTCCTTCTCTAAATGATCTTAAGAGAGATTGTGTGGCATCCATCAGGGAAGGATTGAGCTTTTCAGCAGTCTGACACATTCTCAGCACATCTTTTACAAGATTTCTGTCCGTGATAAGCTTTTGTAGACCCGGCAAGAGGGAAAGAACAGGGATCAAGGCCCATTTATTGCAGAAAGGTAAATGATATTACAAAATGTCAGCCCAATAAAGATATAACTCCTCCAGGACAGCAACAGAGTCATAATTGTCCTAATAAAATGCAAACTACTGGCCATCAATTTCTGCTGCTGTGGGAAAGGAATAAAGGCATTAGATCAGAGAACTTGTTAGGTTACAAGGGAGAGGTCTTCCCTCTGATTTGTGTTTGGTATGTGAGAAAACATACCAGGTGCATAAAGAACACACACGTACATCTAAATCATTCCAGTGCTAGGCTTTACATGCTAATGCAGTGAGTTAGATCCCTCTCTATTTGTAATAAAAGGATAGCACAGATGGTGAAGCCTCCATTTAGAACGGGTGAGTCCATTTAAATACCCCTGCACTATCAGGAAATCATTCACCATAATAGAAGTTTTGCTTCACAGAAATGCATTCCATCGAATTAAACAGACTAACTAGAAAAAGGATTGCACAAGTTGTGGTTGGGTCATCTGTATTTCTATATTCCTTTGTCTGTTTGGGGGGATCGCTCCAGTTTTTGTGAATTTGTGTTTCAGCCTCTGCAAAGCATCTCTGTTCTGTGAAAATGTTCCGAAGGGTAGCCTAACAGAACAAAATAGATATGGATACAAGATTTTGGGCAAAAGAAGTTTTTGTTTCCTGGCTCTCCACTTGCCAGAGCAGAATTGCATATGCAAAGATTTGGGCTGCCCCCTCCTGCCCCTCGCTCTTCCAAAAGCGTTAGACAGAGCCAAGTTTCATGGATTTGTCCTGAAATGTTACACTCAGCTGAACCTGTTGATGTCAGTTCTGTTCACTGTTACACCACAAAGCCGTATCTTTTGTTCTACTGAGAGATGAACACCTTTTACAGGTGCTTTCTTTCTGCTACATTTTTGCTTTTTCCTTTCAGACATTTTAATGCTGGCAGAAAGGGTCACAACCATGTAACATTAGAATAACCCAGAAATGTATAGTGGATGGTATCTAAAATGCAATTAGATAAATCAAAGTGTTGTGAAGCTTTAATTTATATTGTTTTAACTTACTGTTCCATATGGCTTATAGGGATACCAAATGCCAGTTTATCACAAAATTCTTCCACTGAAAGCAAAAATAATTGAATGCCTGCAGTCCTTCAAGTAAATTGCATGTGTTAATTCCTGGTATGTGTAAATACATACATACCAGGCTATGCATAATCCTGCCAATGATTTTAATCTGTCCCCAATTTCTTTCTTCAGACAATTCACCTGTAATTGTAAAAACTCTTTAAAAACCAACCAAACAAAAAAACAACCCAGAAGGTAGATAATGAATGGAAGAATGACAAGTGATCATAAGAAGTGGATTGATGTTTTTTTTACTACATGCAACAAGAGGTCACTGGGTGAAGCAGTTCAAGTTCTGAGAAGTAGCGAATGATGTTATTGACAGAATCAGCATCATTTACTGTAATTTTCTTAATTGAATTTATTATTTGCCTTGGTAATCTAGCAGAGATTGGAGGTGTAAGTATTTCAAGGAAGATGAAATATGAAGTGAAACTGGAGCTTGTTTGATGTGTTCAGTAAATTAAAACAATTGTCACTGAAGGCAACACTTGTGGCCAAGGAGGATTCAGAAAACTAAGGGTGGGGGAGGAAGAGAGCAGAAAAGAGAGACTATAAGCAAAACACTCATGAAAGGCAGTGGACTGGGAAAGGAAAGACTCAGAAATTCAGCTGCTTAGAGCTGTACTTAGGAACAATAAAAGCGCCCCCAAAACCCTGAAACTTTAATGAACTAAACAAAGCTGGATCAGTCTGACTTTGCTTTTGCTCTTGGGAGAATGTTTACTACAGACCCAGGAGACAATCCTAAGAAAAAATTTTTATGTGAGCCTCTTCAGCCAGACCCAATGCTGGCAGGTTTGATGCAGAAGCACCCCTCAAAGTCAAAATTATTCCACTTATTCCTCCCACTTTCTGAAGGAAATAGTTTATCTTTCATTCATACTTTTCTGAGTCACTCTGGACAACATATAGGTTGGGGGGAGTCCCAAAAGGCAGATACATAGAAGCCAAAGGTGTGTTTATTCCTTCTCCACTAGCTCTTTAAACACAGTGGTCACATGTGTTCTCCTATTACTGTGTGCCCAGACCAAATCTCCTGACAACCAATACAGATTTTCAAGGGAAAATTTTTTGAGGGGTTGTTTTTCATCTTTCTTCGTCATTTGCACAGGGAGATAATTTTTTAGAAGTGTGTGTAGGGAATTAAACTGGCAGAGGGGAGATCTTGATTAGACATTAGGAAGAAGTTCTTCCCTGTGAGAGTGGTGAGATCCTGGAACAAGTTGCTCAGAGAAGCTGTGTCTGCCCCATCCCTGGCAGTGTTCAAGGCCAGGTTGGACAGGGCTTTTAGCAACCTGGTTTAATGGAAAGCATCCCTGCCCATGCAAGTAGGTTGGAACTAGATGGTCTTTAGGGTCCCTTCCAACTCATACCATTCTATGATTCTATAACTCAAATCACACTTTATTTCATGATAATATAATCTTAGGAAAAATAGACCAAACTCAAAACTCAGTTCAGTGACAATTTAATTGGTGATTAAAATGCTCTTAGTTAGAACCATTCTTTATTTGAGATAATATTCCCTTCCTGAAGCCATTTTCAACAGTTTCTTCTGTATCACAAAGGTACCCAGGTTTTTTCTGTACCTCATTTGCCAAAACTGAGTAAGCTGCTTAATCAGATGCATTTTTATGTGTTGCTCATTCCATTTTGCCTGTCTACACTATTAATACTTACAGACACTTTTCTCTCTGTATCATCTACATTATCTTTCACTGACCAAACCTGTGCTTTCTAAAGTATTGCCTGAGCTGCACTATGATTTTTCTCTTTACAGATGTTAAACTGACAGCTCCAGAATTGGAGCTTAATGTTAATTTCTGAAGTAACAGTCATCTTAGACCTCAGAAAAATATCTTGTCAAAAAAATTCTAAACATAAAAGCTTTTAGTACATTGTCGGCTTTATACTTTCCATCATGGTGGAGAACAGCTTTTAAAAGCAGTTGCTGGTGGCTGTTATCATGATTTCAGGCCACTTCCTCAGCTGGTGTGAATCACCTCTGTCTTCTCTGGCTTCAGTGCATCAGGGCCAACTTATATAAACTGTGAATGGATTCTCTGCCTTTCAAGTAGAGCTTTAGGATGGATTTGTGCCTGTAATTTGGGTGCCAGGAGGGGCATTTGTAAAATCTTTGGCAGAGGGGATTTCAGATTTCTTGACTACAGAAGCCCATGCTGAGTGTTTGAGGCTCATCTGAAATACACTGCCTTAGTGCAACTACTAGATACAGTGAGGATGTGTCTTAACAGCTTGAGCTGAGGACTCATACTCCCACGCTGAGAGATGTCACTTTACCAGATTTGTGGATTGAGAACAGAAGGGAATGGCTAGCACCTAGCGATTACCAGGCTACGTGTGCACCATGCGTTATTACTCCCATGTTTGTTATGACTGGAAGAATGCTTGAATGAATCTCTTTATTGTTTCCCTGAAAAAAAGGACCTATGAAAGATGATTTGGAAGTGAGAAGCATATGTTGTGTCATTTTTGCATAATATTTAGCAATTGTAAATAAGAAAGACGAGTATAGGACAGACTGTTTATATGAAGTTAGACTGGATCATATCTTGTGCTTCTTCATGATGCTACTGTGCATCTTCAGTGCAGAGAGCAAATGACTAGTAAAACAGAGCACAATGGGATGGTGGTGGTCATGGTCCTGCCCTGGAAACATGGAAACCTCTTTCATCTGCACTTCATGGGCTTCTGCTCACAACATTGTGATAATGGATCTGATGTTAAGAAGTGCTGAGCACTTTTAAATTAATCAGACATTTCTGTTTGGTTTGGTTTTTTGGGGTTTTTTTTGTTTGTTTGGTTGGTTTGGGTTTTTTTTGTTTTTTGTTTTTTGTCTTTTTGGCTGGTTGGTTGGTTGTTTTTTTTTGTTTTTTCAGAAATCCTCACAATTAATGCTTTATGTAGTTTTTGTTGCCTAAGTGTGAATCGATCTGGTAGCAAATTGCCTTTCCCTCTCCCTGGAAGAGTCAGAATCCTATGACAGCCATCTGAATATAGCACTAATCTGTGAGCTATTCCACTGATTCTGACTTAAACCACTGCTTTTCTCCATAGTGTAAAGAAAGGAGTGTAGTGGTTGCTTGAGAGGGAAGATTTTTTCCAGATTGTCTCAGCAAATGTGGAAGTCAGAAAACTCATGGTTTATGGAACCTTTTAACACCCTTTAAACATCAGGGCCTGTCTCAGTTTAGCCATGTCCTCTCTAAAAGCCATCACAATATTCCTACCTCCCATTACATAGACCATTACTTTCATTTAATACAGGAACTGGTATCATACGGGTTTGGTTTTAAGCACAGGAGCCTTTGCAAACAGATGAAAAAATATTTTAATGATAAAAAGAGAGAGAAAATTTCAGCGCTAACATCCAGGCAAAAAGTAGTATTTTCTTCACCTACTCAAGTTCACACTGTACCAGGGTGTTTTATTAGATTCTTGCTTCTCTAAGGTACTGTGAGCTCATTCAGCAAATATTGTTATCGGTGCAAAACATGCTTGATATACCTGTGCTTTATAACTCATGAAGATGCATTTGAAGTCCAGGTGTGTGCACATTGTATAGGTAGTGCCAACACATTGTTGCTTTTAGGCTCACCAGGAAATAATCAGTTTGTGTCAATGCTGGGAAGCTAAAATGATAATTCTGCCTTTGATGGCCACATCCCTTTCTTTGTTGGCTATAATCTGTATCTTGCACTTAAAAATAAGCTTTCTTAAAGCTGACTGCCCTCAAAGAATAGCTTCCTTTCCAGTCTTCCTCATACATTTTCTAAACCATGTGATGCATTGAGAACTTGTTTACAGCACGCTTGACATTTCTGAAATGAGGGTCAATATGTATTTGATTTTGAAAATGGTGCCTCTAGTTTGAGAGGCCTATCCATGTAGTAATGGTATTGCTGCAGCTGAATTAGTCTACTTTTTATTGCATTCCGTGAGATGCATCCTCTGCTGCTTAGCAATTGAATCTCTCAGACCCTGTAATAACTGTGTTTTTTTAAAAAAGCAACACCTGACTTTCTTTGAAACACTGAAAACTTTCATCTCCTAAGAAACCTGTGATGAAAAAACAGTGGCATTCAGGTAGCCTATACCAGATTTTAGTTTCCATTGTATTGGAGTAAATAAAAAGTGGGGGTATTTTAGTTGATTAAACTTTCCTATTTAGGTTTTTTCTTTACTGGGCTGACCTGAGTTCATAATGTAAAGTTCTCCATGTAATGTACACCAGTAGGATACATATATATATATATGTATGTATATATATATAATCTAATGATTTAAAGAATCATTGGGAAGTGTGATATCTTTAGCTTGATCAAGACAGTTCTTCGTGTGAACATACATAGCTTGATGAGTAATTATGCTGTCCAGCACTCTGAAATGACCTCTCTTTATTGTAGAGAGACCATCATTAGCAGGTTAAATTTAGATGAAAGACTTGCACATAAAAGCTTAGTAGAGGTATCCAGGTGCCTAAACTGAGAACAGAAATTTCTATTATATGACAGGAGAACCCCAGGCAAATGCGTAGTAATAGTAAACCCAGTGCTTTTTCTTCTGAAGTGCAAGTTCACTTTCCAGTTTCTCATTGTGCTTATAAAAGTGATTGGGTAAAGGCAGTTCTTGTTTTGTAGGTACAGAAACAGAGGCTGTAGCCGCAGCCCCAAAACAAGGAAAGAGGCATCACTGTTAGACTCCATCTTTGAGTCTAATGGGCAGCCTGGTGCCTGTCACAGAAAGTAGCAGAATAATTAAGATTTCTTTTCTCTGCTTTTATGTCAAAGCTGTCACCTCTAAATGAGTGCCAACAAGAAACAGTTGAATTTGGTCATAGTCAAATGATCAGATCAGAAAGGATCTCCAAAGATCTTCTGGTCCTCTTCCCACTGAAAACCAACTCATGTTGCTCAGGGCCTTTTCCAATTGAGTATTTAGTATCGCCAAGGATACCTCCCAAAGCAGCCTGTTCCTGTATTTGGCTACTGTTTTGTTAGGAAAATTTAAAAATAGAAGTAAAAATTCCAAATTCATAATTAGAATTTTCTTTGCTGCAGTTTTTGTCAGTTATGTCTCATTCAGTCTCTCTGCATCTCTCGGAAGAGTTTGGCTCCATTAACTACTATTAGACAGCAGTAAGAGATCCCCTCAGCTTTCTCTTTCCAGGTAGAACAAACCCAGTTCTCTCAGCTTCTTGTACGTGTTTTTCAAGTCTCTAACAATTTTGGTTGCTCTCCGCTGGACTTACTCCAGCATGTCAATGTCTAGGTTTGACTAAGAATTCCAAAACAGTACTTCAGATGTGGTCTTATGAGCACTAAGTAGAGAGTGGTAATCACTTTTCTTGACCTAAGCTGGGATAAGAGAGCCCAGGATGTGGTTGGTCGTCTTTGCTGTGAGGTTGCATTGCTGCTTATGCTCAACTTGCTGTCCACCAACCCTCCAGGACTTTTTCTGAAAAGTTCCTTTCTATCCAGTTTTCCTCTGGCCTGTGCTGCCCATTCAGGAATAGTCCCATGCAGGGCTCCTCATTGAGCCTTATGAACTTTTTCTTAATCCACTTGTCCAGCCTGCCAAGGTCCCTTTGAATAGCAGCTCTGTCCCTAGGGCCCCAGACCACAGTTTGGTGTCACATGTGACATTGCTAAGTATGTGTTCTAGCTCATCTCCATCTAATTAATCAGTATGTTAAACAGTATCAAACACAGTATCAGCTCTTGTGGAATACCAGTTGTACCTGGCTACAATCTGAATGAGCACAACCCCTTGAGCTTGGCAGTCCAACTTATTTTGCAGGCACCTTGTAGTCCACTTATCCAAACTGTACCCCAGTTCAGCTATATGAGCATGCTAAACAGCTCCACACGCATTTTCTCCTTATGCAAATGCATCTCTCTATTTCTGTTGTGAACCTAATCCTGTCTCTCTGTTACTGGAAGAGAAATGATCATGGAGGAAGTACTGAACTGCAGCTGACCTGTAGGTTAAATCATTGCATTAAAGTACATGGTGTTTCCTGTTTGTTCGTGTTTTATTAAGGCTGTAATTAATTTTTAGGCTTGTTCATTCTGTACTGCTTCTTTTCTTCCCCTAACCCATTTCTTAGAAACCTTCTATTCCTCCTGAATTTCATCCAGTCAATAAACTGCCTATTAGAGGGAAAGAAAAGTTGTCTGGTTGCTTGTGAATGCAGAACCCCAAACCTTTTTGTCATCCAACTCTAAAGAAATGCTTGAGAGGCTGTTTAGCCCATGAGCCACATCTCGTCCTCTGTTGCCAAGGCATTGACTGAACACCCGACCAAGAAGAGCTATGACAGGTTCTTACTCACTGTGCCCATCCCTATAATTAGCCTTGTGGACCTCTGTTAGTATTAGAAGCCAGCCAAAATAATTATCACCTGTGCAGGATGTATTTTTCCTCTTCACATAGTCCAAAGTGGAAACCTTGTAAAATTGTTGACGTTTCAACCTCTATTAAATGTGAAGCTTTTGAGAGGATCAGAACCAGAAAAACTCACATAATTTAAAGCAATGGTCCCTGATACCTTTCATTTTTTGCTGCTTTCTGAGGAATTAAAAAACATAGATAAGCATCATGGATGGGGTCCAGATCTGATATAAATGCCTGACTCTCACATTAAAGAGACCTAAGCTGATTTATAGGAGCTGAGGATCAGGGGATAATTTTTTTCCTTTTAAAGGTTGGTGATTCTTTGGTGAAGAGTCCAAGACATATTAGTTTTGGAAGATGTACTTGCTTTTATCAGGGCAAATACCCTGCAAATTCCAGCAGACCTCCTCATTTTTTATCCATGAAAACAAGGTTTGTGTGATCTGTTTTTTCCAAACATCGTGCATAAGACTGGACCTCCTGCACAATAACCCTGTACAGTCTGTACTATTCTATGATTCCTTTTCAGGACAGCTCACTTGAAGTCCAGCTACTCTGGCTTGATGTAGAATTGCAACACTCACTCACGCTTCTGTGTTTTGAAGCACTGACATGTAAAATTATACACTTGGAAGGAATGAAGAGATGCATGAGAATCAGTCCAGGATAGATAACCAGACCTCCAGGTTTAATACAGTTGTCAAAATACTTTGTGTGATCATTGGATGTATAAGCAGGTATGTTTCAAGTATGAGTGCACGAAATATACTTCTTTTTTTATTGGGTGTAGACTTTTACTCCTGACATACTGGATGTCTATGCTGTCAGCTAGCTTAGCTCCCTGGGTCGTTCTTTGCTCTTGGCACCCTAATCATCAACAGGACATAGAAACCAGTTGGTACCCTGTCTTGTCTTTGCCAAGAAAAAAGAAACTTGAGTGTGATTTTTTGATAGTTCACTCTGGGAAGTATTTCTGGAAGGTAGTATGGACAGGACTATTCTGACATGCCTGGATGACATTCTCCAGTGCACACAACATAGACCCTCAGTTCCTTGCTGAAAACCCCAATCTAGAAGCTTGTAACATGGCTCTTTCATAATGCTGGACACTGAGAAATGCAAACAAAATAATTGATATGCCTGAAAATTGAAGGAACACAAACTAGGCCCTCAGAGAAATAGTGCTGTGTAGTGTGGATATGGCCAGCCTGCTCAATGAAGAGCTAGACCCTGGGCAGTATGTTCAACCACTCTGCAGTCCTTGGTCTGGGTGCTAGAGATCACTTCTTGGAGTGGGTTTATTTTATGACTTAGATTTATATACTTGTCCAGGTCTAATCTTCATAGGTCAAAAATAAGTACTTATAAATTAACAAAGTTCAGAGAAAATACTGGATAAAACCCCATAAAGTTAAGGAAAATAGCTCCAGGAGCGAGTCAAGGGATAGTTTGATCATAGCTTATTAGTATCTGCAAGATGAAATAAGATTTCTTAATAGAGGGCTTGCCAATTTAGCAAAGGTTCAGCAAGATCAAATGACTGCAAGTTCAAAGACATGTTCAAATCAGAAGTAAGGGAAGTATCCTTCATCAAAGTAATTATGCATTAGAATAACTTGTCAAAGTTTGTGATAGATTACCCATTATTGTAAATTTTTAAATCAAGGCTGAATGTTTTTCTAGAATTTATGTTCTAGTTAAAGCACAAATCGATTTTGAAAAATCCTATGACCTCTGTTATGCAAGAGCTGAAAATCATCCTCTCTGACTTTATCACTTAAATATGTATTTAACTGGTACTTTGTTTTCCTCTTGGCTGAAGTCACCTAAGCACCCCTGTAAATGAAATCACAGATAACCTGCCATGTAAGAACTCTGCATTTTTAGCATTGAAGACAGGAAAAGTTCTCTAAACCTTTGTAGAAATTTTCCACATTTCCCCCATGTCACTGTTCTTTTTAAGTCTCACCTTTCAGTGTGCTTCATAATAAGAATTGTATTTGACCATCTTTTTGTTAGTGTCAGCTTTTAGCAACTCCATTGTGACTTCCAGATACACACAGAGATGCATACTAAATACCTGTTGGATAATACTTGTGTGTGGCAGTGGTGTGAGTCACATCTTTGAGACAGCTCTTCTCTGCTCCATTTAGAATGGCCATTGTCATTGTATTACAGCATGTAGAAGTGGAAACTGCCCTCCTCTCTCCCTTTGCTGGTCTGAAGTTAGAATGTGTTATCTGAGGTTTAAAAATTCTGAGCAAAAACATTAGCAATCTTTTGAATTTGGGGAGAATTTTATGATTTGCCTCTTGGAAGCCATCTTCCCAGTTTGCCAACTGAGAAATCCCTTTAATATTCGCTTTCCACTGCCTTTTAAATGTAATCTCTGGACCCTGTATGCTCATAAGGGTCACGGAATGCAAAGGAGAGGCTTTTTAAAACCCATATAAGGAGCTTCTTCACGGGTGGTTTTCATCTCCCGTAACTCTCTGCACATTTCAGGAAACAGGGATTCAAGAAAGCTTACTATCCTTACTGTCTTCATCGACTTCCAAAGCAAGTAGAGCAGCTGGGAGAAACTCTTGCTTCCCTTTCTGATTTTGCTAATATTTGTCTTTTTGTGAGTCATGTTATTTTCTGTTACAGGATTTAGGAAAGCTGTCAGCATTTGGGCAGGAAAGTGTATAACTTGGCACTCCTTGGGATCTATGTAAGAAAAGGCCAGTTCCTCTGGACCTCAAGGTGGTTTTTCTTTACTGATGTCTGAGAGTCCTGAAGAATTGTTACTTCTCTTTGTAAGACTTGGGAAGATAGGAGGGGAGAGCATTACTTAGCAGGATGTTCTTTAAGCAGCAGAGATTTTCCTCCATAGACTTCCTAAAAATCTTATGGCTCATGACTCCTCTCCTGTAGACCTTTTAGACTCCTGAATAAAGGAAGTTTTTCTGTAGCAGCCTTTGGGAATTTAAGAAAGTTGGAGAAATTCCCCAGAAACTGAAGTCATTAAAAAGAAGACAGAAAGCAAATGTTTCTTTTTTCAAATTGCTGAGGAAGAACAGCATATAAACAATAAAGAAATAATTAGAAAACTAGGAAATTCTGAGCTACAGTCAGTAGCTCTATAAGAAGTTTGAATCATGCTTGAGTACATCCTTCATCTTAATTTTGCCTAAGGAGAAACAGCATACTTCCGAAGACAAGAAAAAGCAAAATAAAAGTGTTCCATTTCATTAAATGGTCATCAGGAAGTGTAAACAAAATGTTTAGAATGCTTCAAGAGGAACCAGGCTCCCAACAGAGTGACTGCATTACATTTCAAAATGCACTCTATCACAGCTTTGTTTTCAATATATGTGCAGAGAAAACAAGGGCTATTGCATTCTGTCACCATGCCCGGAGGGACACCCACTCTCCATTTCAGAACAGCTTCTCAGCCCTATTCCATTTTCTCAGAGAAAAGTTCAAATGTGGAGTCATTGTTTATTCTCAATTAACACACTGTGCATCCCTGCAAGTTTTCATTAGGTTTTTTTACATTGTAAAATGCCTGTGTTTTAAGGAAAAAAAAAAAAAAAAAAAAAAAGGCTGGTGTATGGAAATCCATAGTTAAATGATGTACCAGGATAGAAAAAAAATCTAATAGCATTAAAGTTCTCTGGTCATACTGTGTTAAAAGCTGTAGCCATAAGCTATGGTTTTATTATACTAATGATATGGCTAGTCAGATTATGAACATCAGTTAGATAGATGGTCTATAAATCAAGTGAAATAAATGCATTGTTTTTAATCCACAGAAATACTTAAAATGAAGATTTAAAAATGCAGTGGCTTGTTGTGGAATTGCAGCTTTAGTTCATTTTTTTAACCCCTAACAGCTGTATAGTTGTATTTTTCTTTTTGCTGTAGATACTGTGGGTAAAGAGCAGAAGCCACAGCCAATGGTGTGAAGGTGTGGGATAGTGGATTTCAGGTGTAGTCCTTTGCAATACTGATAATTTGGGCTTTGATCCAGGAGAGGCATAGTTGCATTCCTAGCGTTACACACTGTGACCACTTCTGTTAATGTCAGGTACAATAAATTGGAATTCAAAGAACATGCATAAATATTTGCTAGGGCACTAAGTGGTCAGCACTGCCATGGCACTTCTGGGGTAGCAAGGCTGCAAGCCTCTTCCATAGTGCCTAAAACTGAAATTGACTTTTTGGTGCCCAATCTATTTTACAAAACATGGTAGCTAACTGTTGTTTGTACTGCCTTTAATCTCTGCGTCAGTTATTTATTGCGGCAAATCCCCCTAATATCAGCCGTATTTAACATTGTTTCTAACAGCATCTAAGTCTCAGTGTTTTGGTGTATGGTCTTTGGTATGCTGGTTAGGTATTGCAGAATCCTAGTATTTCTTTTAAAACTCACTATTGCTTTGTAATATATTTTGAAGTGTGTCTTGCCTGTCTTTCTCAGATACTGTAATGGTATCTACTTGCTATCTGCCTAGATGATTTACTGTTATAGACATAGTTTTGAGAAGAGTTTTTAAAAATCCGACAAGGATAGGCTCTGAGATGCTGCTCACATAATACGGCAATGCCTCAACAGCTCACGGAGGCGTCCTGTTCCACCTGAAAGAAACAGGCAAGGTAGTGCTTATAGAAAGTGATCTCTTAGTAGCTATAGTTTCTTTCCACCACAGCACCGAGCATTTTTTCAGACATCTTAAAAGGGCCATTGTCATAAACTGATGGGGTTTGAAAGCTTGTCCAGTTTCACTATAACTTCTGTAAGTGATCCTATACTATGTTAAAGTGTTGTTTATTGCTTCCAGCTCTGATATATATTCATTCTGAATTCCAGGAAAAGCTATAGTCTGTATTCCCAAAGCAAGACGTAGGGATGCTTGGTTGCATTCCAATGGAAATTGCTGATGTTTCTGTAAATTTTCACTTACTATCCAGAAAAAAATAAATATTTTGTAGTGACACCATTGCTTAGTCAAAACATTGGAAAACCAGAAAATTTTATTTAGATTGAATGCAAAAATGGAAAAAAGACCAAAAATTTAGGTGACCTCCAGAGTTTTGTTAGGCACAGAATCAAACATTTATTTTCCTTTTCAGAGCTTGCAAACATTTCCAATAAGATTTATAACTTGTATCAATTTTGGAGTGAAAAATACTATTTTAGAATAAGTTGGTTTTTAAAATATGGCAAAATAAAGTATTTCCCAACTGAATCATTTTAGCCCAAAAATGTTAATTCAGATTTCTTGCCCTGTTTTCTCCAATATATTCACCAAATTCCTTTTTTTGTTTGTTTTCCTTGTGTGGCTGGGATTTTGCGTGTGTGTCCTGAAATTACACAATTGAGAAACTCCTTTGTTGTTTGCTTTCTTATTTGTTTGTTTGATCAATCCAGAATCTGTCAGATTTTGTTAGTTCAAGTAAAGTCTCATCAAGCAGGGGAGAAAATGACATTCAAGTGAAAACTAGACTAGGACGTGTTCCACAGGTTTAGTAATAAAGCATTATTTTTCCAAGACCTCTTTGAGGTATTTGCATCTCTGTATATACCTGAACTATTTCCTCAAGGTGATAAAAATAGGGTATTCTGTGGCTGATCATTATTTGTTTAATACTCATGATACATTTGGGTTGCCACTTTTTGTTTATTTGCTGCCAAGCTTTCTCTTTGTTTTTCTCAGGTAGGTTAGGGCAGGACAATGATGCACTCATCAAAAGATGAGAAGTCCCACTGCCTGGGGCCAGATGTTCATAAAATATTCCTTTGATTTTTTATTTTTTCTCCAGTCTCTTCTTCCCCCAGCACAGCAGCTGAGAGCAAGTCCCTTTTTCTGTTACATTCAGCTATATGCCATCTTAAATTTCGTCCGAGATTTCAGTCAGTTTCACTCTGAGGAAAGGGGCTCCTGAGGCAAATGTTTCCCTTATTTCAGACATTTTGCCTTCAAACTCATTGCACAGATTGGAGTAAGTTCATTTTTATGTTTGCTTTTGGTAACAGAACAATACAGAAGAATAACTGAAGTGCTCTGTGCTGAAGAAATGTAATTTTCCCTTTGCATTAACTGAGTTCCCAACACACATGGTTTTGCTTTGCTTTTGCACTAAATAACACTAATTAGGTGAATAGCATTACATTCTCCTCTTAGTAGAAATCTCTTATTCTCACTAATTCTAATGAGTAAATATTTAATCTTGATATAAATATTTTCCAGTAATTATTTTTACAGCAGAAGTAAATTAGAATTCCACAGTGCGAGAAGCCCTGAACAGATGCTGCACAAAGGTGTTAAACCCAAGCCTGTTGGTGAATTAAAACAGAAATCACATCGAAATTAGTCTTGACGATGGAACATTAAAAGCCTGTGAATATTTTCAATAGCCATGATTGCATCATAATTTAATACATGCTTTCTCACATCTATTCCAGTTTTTCCACCACATCTGCCCTTTTATTCTCAGCTGCTACCACGATAGCCCCTCAGGACAGCATAATCTGTTTAGCTGCGATGCAATAATCTCCTGCCAGTGTAAGAGTGGAAGACATATAAATTGGAGAATAATGCACATGTTAAAATATTTTCCCTTCTCCTCCTCAGACTGCAGGCTTAAAAAAATTAAGAATAATTGTTTTATTGTCTGTAAATTGTAAAAACTATTAAATTGTGGTTAACCAAATCTTACAGTTATTTTTTATTTTTCTTAATAAAAAAATCTTCTCTGTTGCATTTCACTGTTGAAACAAAGCTGACGGTTCTTGCCAGCTGGAGAAAATCCACTGCTAGAGAGGAGCTTTTCCCACCCAGTTATTTGCTGCAGCTCTAGGAACCTGCTTCACATTGATGTCAAACTTCAGACAGTGCACAATGGGTCTCTGAGAAGCTAATGCACGCACACTACACACTCCAAATAAGCTTCAGTTATGCTGGAGAGAAGACAGACACACTGGCAGAAATAAGTTGTAGCACATTGTGACAATACGTCCCTTTCCAATCCAACAGCTGGAAGCAGAAAGGTTGACTGAAGATGAAAGGGGATCCCTTCAGTACAGGTTCCAGCATCCTTGGGAACCAGATGGACTGAAATGGAGAACAGAACTAAAATAGGCCACAAAATTCACTGCCAGAAGAGGTTTTCTTTTTATTCATGGCAGTGCCAGGTTTTACTAGAAAGAAATTTGCCATGTCAGAAACTGAAGATAGGAATGAACTGGAACCACCTTTGCTCTCTTCCCACCAGTGGAGGATTGTTCCAGGTATACTCTCTCATCTTTGTGTAGCCTGATTTTTAAAGATTCATGAAATAAAGCATTTTATCTGCCATTTTTCGGTTATTTCACAACTGCTTTAGGAGAATTTTTCTAAAGTATTCAGATTACATTTCCTTTTTTATTCTCATTACTTTTAGTTTTATCATCTTAGACTCCCTCAGGCAGCTTTTCCCAGAGCCTGCTTTTTGCCATTTCATATTCTCCTGTGTAGCTGTATGTTTCTCTGCAGTTGCCATGATTTTTTTTTGTAAGACCTCTTGTTTAATGTCACTTGCAGGTATCATTACTATTCTGTTCACGTCCCCCTTCCACTAATGAAGATATGAAACAACAGACTTTGCCCTTACTAGGTACTTCCTGTCAGTTTCCTAGACTGCTCTTTATCAGTAGTCTTCCTTTATGGTCCTTCAGTTTGCCTTCATTCCCAATGACACTGCTCTCATCTAAGTCTTCCGAAATTAATTTTCCATGTAAAGATTTCTGACACGCTGGAGAAGAGGTTTTGCTGATGCTTCAATCCAGCTTCATTGCTTCTGCTGATTTCCCTTCTTCTACACTAGGGATTTTGTCCAGACAAAAAGCAGCAGAGGAATAACAATGCATGTTGAGATAGCTCCTTTCTCGCTTGTAGTGTAGCTTTCTTCTCTGAGGATCCTGTTCTGTGAACACTTGCTGCCCTGCTGGTGGGTGCTCTCAAAGGCTAGGTTGTAGCCAGCACCGATAATCTGTTACGCAGAATCAAGGATTAGATGTGTCAGGTGGGTAACTTCTTACTAGGCGGAGTATGGGCTGCAATTTCGTCTCAGGCGGTGTATGTGTTGCATCCTACGCAATAAGTATTAAGGGCCATATTTTGCCGCACACACCTTGAGTAAAATATTTTATAAGAGTGAAAAAAATTTTGTCTCATCATAATCTTGATTCTGGCCCAGATAGAAATCAGTTTAAACAATGGGATTTTAGAAGAAGCCATCTTCAGTGTGAAGATGGCAGAAATAGAGTCACATGAGATAAATTAGGATTGTCTCTGCCCTTTCCCTAGACAGTGACATGAAAGAATGTCCCCTCAGAGCCTGTAGCTTTACAGAGTAAGGAGTGGGGTGGGTCACTTCTGATTGTTAAGAGGGTGCTGCTTTCATTCTTGTAGGATATTGTCTAACTCTCTTTGGAATGATAATGACCTCTGGATGGAGTTAACCACATCATGTGAATCACCCTTGTTGGTTCATTTTTTAAGGAATAATCCCAATGCTAATTAAGTCATAATGAAATCAAGCTGTATCAATTAAGACTACTAGAAATACAACATCCTTCTCTTGCCTCTCTTTTTCCCAGGTTCACTCCTCTTTAGCTACTTTAGCTTTCTTGCAAGCCTGTGTAACTTAGCATTCATTTGTATGCTATCTCAACATTTCTTCTCTGCAGCCTCAAGGGTTCAGGAAAGCTTTCTCTTATGGCCTCTTGAAATCTGAAGCTTTTTTTTAGTCTATCTCCTGTGATAGCATGGGGTAAGGACTGCAGTTTCCACTGGTAGATATTAGCTCATGTCCTTGTTTTAGCTGTTGATTCAGCCCATGGACAGGATGGGCCCTGTCTGGCGTGTGACATCATGGTTTCTCTTGTTCTCTGCCCTGTGTTTTCCTTCAGGAGTTATCTTGCTGCTTCTCGATAAGTTACGGAAGATGAAATGGGAGCAGATGTGGAGGCTGACAGCAGAGAGGGAGTTAATGAGCATGCTATCCACTTCACTGGCTGACCAGGTAAGTAGGATGTTGCAGAGGAGTGGTACAACCACTGCTCCATGGACTGAGGAAAGGCAAAGAGGATAGGATGTTGGAAAAGGTGGGGAAAAAATACTGTGCATGTAGTCATCATTTGTTCAGTCGTTCTGGGGAAAAGGTGTGACAGAGGAATGGAGGTTTACTCATGAGGTTTTTCTTACTACACTGACATTTTTACTTCCTCTGCACAGATGATTCACAAGATAGACAAACAGTGTTTTCAGGCTTTAATTTTCTGTCCTCCTTTCTTCAACATAAAACTCTCCACACATGAGAAGTCCAAATATATTGTGTCTTTTCCTGCTGCTTATCGTCTAAGCAGACTTTAGTTTCAAGAGCCTCCAGATACTTCTTTACTGTTTCCGGCAGATGAGTCCCAGCAGTCTATTAATGTACTCCTTGCCATAACACCCCTGTGAAGACAAAAGCACTGCTTTCTTCCTGTCTCAGATGGGAAACTGAGGCCAAAAGAAGAAGTAGTGTGCCTATACCCAGAAATGAATATTTATTCTAATGCTTCTTGCCAGTTCTCAGTTTTAAATCCAGAATCCCTGTTTATATAGTATTTGACCTGAACAGATAAGTCTCGCTCAACAGCCTAAGCATATTAATTCAATTCAGCATCATATCTAGATATTTTTGCTGCTTCTGAGCTATACCTGATTTGTGAGTCCTGGGGTAAAGGCTGGACTTCCAACCTAGTTAATTCTGTAATTCTATGGCTAGTCCACTGAGGAAGAATGCTGCTTACTGTGCACATAGAGTTGTGCACTTATGTACAGTATCCTTGCAGGTTGATCCAAAACCTACTAAAGTTCATTGAAATGATTCTTAGAACTTCACTGTGTTTTCAGTCAGGTCCTGATTTGCTGTCTAATACTTGCATGGGGCAGAATTTTGCAGAGCAGACCAAGGTTGCTAATGGCTTACCCTAATACCTTAACCACAAGACTGTCCTTATAACTTACTTTTCTAACCGGATGGCTGCACAGAGGAAGAACATATTCTGCCCCTTTATGGTGCAGGCTGTTCTGCAGATCTGTCCTACATGCCCTTTCCGTGAAATACCTAGAATACTTGTAGCAACAATGAAATGTTAGCTAAAATCCCACATAGTAATTCACCTTGAAGCAGCACAACTGCCAGGATTACTTTCATCCCCTTTATTGAAAAGTGATGCAGCACTTACTAACAGCAGACAGTTTGTCATTTACTGCTTGTTACTCTCCCAGGTGACTAGAACAAGAACTACATCTTTTTGCTAGCAGTACAAGATACATGTTTTGAAAACTCTGCTGGAGTCCATTAGCTCTGTGTGTCAAGAGACCCTGTTCCTCTTGTTCAGACATATACATCAAGCCTTAGATTGGTAGCCCCCTCTATGGAAACAGAATAATGAAGCAAGGTTTGCAGAGTTCAGTTCTCATACCCAATTGCATCTCTACCTGTGATGGGGGGAACAACAGCCAGCTCAGACTCAGGGAGGGGTTGAGATAACCTCACTACAGAAGCAATGTACCCTACTGTTTCTCTGGTTTTGTCTGATAGGATATCTTCAATGCAGTCATCAAACAAAATCCCTTCCTTGTCTACCAGCTCCCATGTTTCTGGAATGTACAGCTGTCTGATCACACCCGTTCTGAACAGTGCTACAGAGATGTGTCTGACCTGAAGGTATGTTTAACAGAAGGTTGCTTGGGTAGTATCCTTTGGGACAAGACTCTGATGTGACAGAAAGATGATGTCCATTGAGTAGGGGGTTGAAATAACACATACAGTTTGAGGACAGCCAAGCAGGGGAAGCAAATACGACTTTGGCTTTGTGCATTTTGACTGTTAGAAAAGTCAAGCATGGATGCTGCTTTGGTGTTTGGCAAGGTGTTAGAGTAGTGCTTCACCTTTTTACATTCTGTACCTATCACCTATGCCACTGCACCTTGCTGCTGACTTCCTCTTGCTGTCCCAGTTATTAGCTCTTCCTATCCAAAGAATATGAAACCTTTTTCTTTTGGTACTGGACAAGTTTGAAACTCTTTAGTCAGCATAATTTAATAGAGTGAAATTCACGAAGCGGGTTGGGCAGACCCTGGCTAGAAATACATTAGCCAAAATTTAAAGACCTTGCACACTTCATATTTAGCTTCCTCACACACTTAACCCAGCCACGTTTGCAGGGGCAAAATCCATTTTCCCAGGATTTGCCCTTGAAAAAAGGCTGTATAGAATACTATTCATTTAATAAAGTGAAGCTATAGTATCAGTTTAATAGCACATTTTCTACTATTGTCAAGTAAAAAATAAAAGCAGGATGGATTTGAACAGTATGGGTAAATTAACATCAATTGTTCTGTGGTCATTTTGAAAGGCCAGACTCAAATGTAGCATGCAGAGAGTTCAGAATTGAAGCTGATTGTGCTTCTACCAGGTGAAGAATAATGCTGGCTAGCTAAACAGCAGTAGATTCCATCAGAGCAGACTAGTGGCATCAGAACTACCTAAAATTTTTGGTGATCCATTTTAAAATTCAGTTAAGATTCACATACTTAATTAATGCTCAAAGAATACTTTAGTAGGTGAGGTCAAAAAGAAAAAAAAAGAAAAAGAAAACCACAGAATCATAGAAGAGGTTGCAAGAGACCTCTGGAGGGTATCCAAACCCTGCTCAAAGCACTTTAGATCAGGTTGTTCAGCACCTTGTGCGATTGAGCATCAAGTTACCAAAGACTGAAATTCCACAACCTTCCTGGCCCCTTGTCCCAGACTTTGAACATTCTCCTGGTGCATTATATTTCCTAAATCTAACCAATTTTTCCCTGGTAACAATTTGTAAAGTGACAGCAGGAGTATTGAGTATGAACATCAGATACTGGACGAATACTGAAAAGCAATCACACTGATTTCAAAAGCTGCATTTCCCCAAAAACAGAAGATCTACTACACGGGTTAACTGACATGTCAAAGCTGGCCAATATTGCGTGAATTTCATACATAAGGTATTTACAATCAACTGTTCAGATGTGGTCCCTAGAAGGCAGCTTTTAAAGTTAGATCAGTATACTGATCAGTACACTCACAACTAAATGTTTTATAATTGATTGTAGGGCAGGATCAACACAGGGACTGAAAAGCATCATGACTTGTAACAAAGTACTGGTAGAGATTTAGTTCTGTGCTGATGCTGAGAATCATGCGTGACAGCAATTGCAAGGCCTGAAACAAAAGAAGAAATGTAGTAACAGGGAAAATGTTTTCTAAAAGGTGAATTTTAGGAAAATACACCTCCTACCTGGGAGATATCAAAGTATTTTTCTGTGACTTAGAGGCTGATGTTAATTCATAGGATCCATTGAGACAGTCAGATTGATTCAACATAAGGTTAAGACACATACATTTACGTGAGAAAAAAATATTGAAGCTAATAACTGAGGATCTAGGGCTTGGTTCAATTGCCTAAACACAATTAGAATCATCATAGATACTCTCAGATATCCATATGGGAATGGCAGATACAACGTAGACCTGCAGGAGATGATGTAGGTCTGTGTTGTATCTGTATGTTTTAGCAAGGCAGCTGATGGGCCAGCGGGATAACACTAATGTGCTTCCAGTGTTACTATGTGTCTGTATTTAGGGAGCTCAATTGTGATCCCTTTGAATGGTTTTGGAGACTGATTAGGCTCACCTGAGAGTACACAACTGACAACTAATTGGGCAAATCACTCTTTAGGCTCCAATGACTGTGTTGACTCCTTCAAGTGTGGGTCATCTTGCTCATATGTAACATCTACAAATAATTATTTAATAGAAGTATCTTAAAATCAGATTGAATCTTCACTGTCAATTAACAAATTTATGTTTACAGGTATAACTTAGGCTTCATTGTTTGTTATAGTACATAGTATCACACTGTCAGTTCTATTACAACATAGGCAATGAAGTCTAAGATGCACAATATCCTCCACTGGCTTTCTGGTCTGAGATATTTTACTCAACAAAGGGTGCAAATACATAAGCAATTTCTTCAGCTGAACTGGACTTACTCCCACTGCTAAAATTACCCCTAAATACTGAATCAGGGCTGAAACTCTGCTGTGAAAGAGAGGCCAGAGCCTTATCATGTAGTGCACATTCGCCCCCTGGTTTCAGTAAAGCTCTTCCTATATTCAGCAGTTAAAGAGCAAGCCCTCAGGCAGCACTGTTGGAAATTCTTCATGCAATTAAAAAAAAATGTATAAACCAATTAAAGCTGTGATTTGCACTATGGAAATGAGCAAAATTCTAGTTCTGAAAAGAAGCCGTCTGGTTTGGTATGTTATCCTCTTAAAAAATCAACAGATGTCGTTAGCCCAACTTAGAAAATATACTCTTAAAAAATCACCAAAGTTAGTCAGTTCCATGGCATTTAATATAAATCGTATGACACAACATATTTGGCACATCCTGTATTTCATGGTAAGACTGGAATAGAAAACAAGGTAAAAGAAACCTCCAGGGTAAGAGGGAGAGAAAGACAGACTGTGAAGTTTGTACTGGAGGATTAAGAAGAATAGCATGGGAAAGAAGGAAATGCAGGGAGAAATTTCAATTCCAAGGTAAAGCTGGCCCAGTTAAGTATTCCTCAGTTAAATCAGACTGCATTCCTCAAGTCAGACTGAAAAGGCATTGATTTAATTCCATCCAGCCTCAGAGTCCATGGGACTTGCGAATTTGTCATCTCTTACATACAGCACTGTGTCAGACTTGGACCCCCAGGGCTGACTGCTGTTCAGGTGGCAGGGGGTATATATACACACTTCTTTGCTGCTTTGGTTACATTCGTGCAAACACAAGATGACTGGCATACTTTTTGCAGGCCTGTGGAGCACTTGGATATTTCATATTGCTTGAAGAAGATTCTAATCACGTTTTTCTCTTTATAGTACTCATTAAGTTGCATCTCTATCCATTTTGTTGGGGAATTAAAAAAAGCAACAGGTTTTTTGTACCATTTTATGTTAGAGGTCAGACTTACCTCCTGTCTCCTCTGTAGTGCTAGATTGCTAGATGCCACACTGTACACAACTAGATGGAAGTCTGTGAGTTTTGTTCTGCGGTCTATGACATATGGAACAGAATCTTACATAAACAATTACACTTACAGAAATCTTCCTTTTCCCACCCTAAGGACACCTGTAATAAGGATGGTTTGCATCAGTCAAGAATGTCTTGAAATGAACAATTGTAATAGAAAACAAAGAGTAGGCTAAGGGCAACCAGTTGCCCTTTAATTCTTTTTGCCAAGTAAGCCAACTGCCGTCTCTAAAGGCCAGAGGTGATTGGTTTTGTGTGTCATTTGTTACACCTTGGAGAAATACTCAGGAGTTGTTATCGATGACTGGCCTAAAGATCTGGAAGTGCTAATAGTAATTTCGTGTAGGCATCCACTGTCTGTCTTGCTTATCTCAGCTCTTCACATGATCGCCAGTAGCTTGTCCATGAACCAGCATGTGTCCTGTAGGACCATTCCTTGCTGGGCTTCGGAGCCTGTAGAGATCTGCCTGGAACTGAGGTTCTTTTATTCATTACTTTTGGTGAGTTGGGTGTTTGTTTCCTTTTTGGTTAATAGTTTGTTCCTGTCTGTAAAGGAATCTCAATTACTATGATTTGGCACAAACCAAATGGCAAGAAAAATCCTATGAAAGAAGGTAATGAATTGTGATGCCTCTGACAATGAATCATGACCTCATTGAATGAGTCAGTCTTGAAGAGAAGTCTGGTTGTCAAGGATACAGAGGCTATTTACACGCAGAGAATCTGGTAATTCGCAGTCACAAAAATCAGATGCTGGATTCTTCAGTGGGAATATGTCAAATTAGTAGACTTTACTCCTCAGCTCCAAAGTAAAAAAATGCTTAAAAACCTTTTGACTTTGCAAACTGGTTTTGAATACAGCTGATATTAAATTAGCAGATAAATAATTAATCTCGTAAATTTTCTATTCTGAAATTATATTATGTGGTTCACTGTGTTCTCCCTGGGAATGTCTTCCACACTTTGTGAGATTGCTTGCAAAAGTTTACACAGGTTCTTGCCCATAACCCAAATACATCATTTTCATGTCTGCCTCAAACATGATCTTTTGCCTTCTTGCACCTTTCAGTGCCAACCAAGAAAGAGCTACACTGAGTGGAGAAAGGGCTCAAGAGGGTTAAACATACCCCTCCCTTAAATGAACATTGGAGTCAGTAAAGTGCTTCCGCTCTCCCAAACACGGAATAATGTGGTATTATAGAGGTGGTTTTAAGGAGTGTTTTTGCAGGCAGAAGGCCTCTTATTAGACATTGCTGTAGGAGTTGAAGGGAGAGCTGCAAATCCTTTTGAGGAATAACAGAGAACTTTCAAAAGTACAAGGCAGGGACAGTCTATCACCTTACTGTCATACGGCATAGGCAGTAAGCTGGGGAGCTAAAGCAATACCTGGGACCATGGGCACCAAATAAGATAAGGCAGGGATTTGAATCCTGCATCCAGAAGCAGTGTGCAGACCTCTGGGCTGCTGGCTGGATGCAGTCACTGTGAGCCTCTTCTGCTTACGTAGTTCAGAAATACCACTGTGAAAGCTCCCTGATGACATTTTTGTGAAGTATTTGATCCTTTCTAAGGAAATTGGTTCTTTTATTAAACCATATATTTCTGACAAAACACAGTTTAAAATTTCCAGATATCTCTAATTGAGGCATAAGTTACACACAGGGTGTTTGTATGCAGTGTGGCTTGGGGCATATTTAAACTTCTCAGTAATACGAGCCTGAAAAAAAGCCTGTTGAGATGCATTAAAGTGCCATGTATTACGTGGCTTTACTGTGCAGATTTGCTGAACACTTAACTCCTGTTAATCTCAGTGGGAACTGTCTGGTTGCCTAAACAAGTAGTCTAGTTTTTAAGCAGGAAAGCTCCCCCTCTACAAAATACCGCTTTTACTTACCTGAATTGTGAAGTGCTCATGGGCTTAATTAGGGATATCTGTTCAGTCCTTTGCAAAACTGAACTTCTTTAGGCTTAAATTTAAGCTGAATTTATGATTACTTTTTACCTTTTCAGCCTGGAAAGTATGTGTACAGGATATCCTTTATTCTCTGGTATTATAAGGGCTGAAGCAGAGTGAGAAAGTATCAAGATGTGTCTTCAGGTGAAAAATGGAAGAGGTTGTTGTTAAGGAAACATTTGGCCAAATACCTTTGGAGGGAGAAGATGCTTCAGGGGAAAAATGTATAGAAGTACCTGTAGAAATAGTGTTGTGTTGAAGCTTAACATTTAGTGATTGGAATATCAGAGTAAAAATATTTCATCTCCCCAGGGAGGACAATGCAACTGGTAACCTAAGGATTTTTGATTTTGGTGTATTTCCATGAGTATAAATGACCTCAGGGCCATGTCTTATACTCCACCAGCATATGACATCCTCTGTTAACCTTCCATCTCCATTTATGTCACCATTTGGGTGCTTTGGATCAGAATCTGGTGAATAAATGGGAACTACTGGTGCAGTTAGCCTGTTTCACTAGGTCGTAAGTGTATGGCAGTATTTCAGGAGGCTGGCTGAGTGTAATCAGTGAGTGGTAACAGTTGCTGATTAACTAGGATGGTACTAACAGAAATGTAGATAGTGCCAAGTTGCTTAATGACAACTAACCAAGTGTTAAATACATGTGGATTTTTAAGTTCTGATTTTTCAGTGCTTAAATTGCTAAATGAGTATTAAGAAGTATATTTTTCTTAGTTCTCGTGAGGCCTTGATCACAAGTGGAAAGCATCTGTTGGACAGCCTGAAGGTTAGCACTGTTCCTGAGGTATCCACCCAGATAATGGAACTGGAATTCTGTATGTTCTAGCTGCAGTTCCCTTTGTAAGCCAACAGAGCTTTGGAATAGCTTAGAAACCAGAAGAGAAAATAGAAGAAGAAATATGCACAGTATTATGCTACTATTCAGTCTTAGAAAGAGGATGTAGTAATAAGTGGTTTAGTTTCTAGATTCACTTTCTGGTTTTAATGTTGACGTAACAGTTGCAGTCTGCAAATAAAATGCATTCTAAGTTTGAGGGCTTTTTCCTTTCTGATTTCCCTGTAGTCTCAAACTGATTTTTTTTTTCTCCAGTCAATTCACTGTCACCTGCAATAAACTTTCTAATGTAATGGCCGTACTTCTACCTGTGCAGGCCATTGTCTTTATCATGTACTTCACTGATGCCCATGACAGGATGTCATACATGCAAGGATATCTTGGCCTGTACAACTTCTGCTATAGCTGATGTGCAGCAAACCAAATCAGACAGCTACAGTCTGAACTGAAGGTGAATTTGTGGGCTGACAGCAAGATAGGAATACGGTCTTTGGATGTACTGTTCTATGTCAATGGTTAAGAGTCTTGCTGCTTTTTGAAACCTGCTGTTCTTTTTTACGCTTTCAGATATCAAATAATATTTATCTAATCATGTTACATTTGAAAAGCAGCCTGCTTTTTCACTAGACCTGTTTCACTGTTTTCCTACCTCAGGTCATCCAGATGGTTGCATAGTTCCTTGATGTTCTTTAGCACATCATCTTAAGCACACACTCACATGTGCTGTCTTTCTTGATTAAAAAATCGGCTTTTATGGATAGTCATCAGCTGCATTCAGCTTTCTTGAGTTCACTCCAGGCTCCACTGACATCTGTGCACATGCAGTGTCTTGACACGTTTCAGATCCGATCAGATGTGAGCCACCAGCTAGGCCCTTGACAGCTTCTACACATGCAACATATTTTGAAGCACAGCAGCAAAGAGCCTCTACGCTGACAGCTGCAGTTGCCTGGCTTTGACACCCCCTATACAACTAGGTAGAGGCATGAACACCAGTACTTGGCTGTGATGTGACATAGTGTATGTTGGTGGGAAATTTCTGCAGCACTGGGAAGCCCGTCCCATAACAGTTGCTGAGTTTATCATCATTAGCCATTCCCGTGCTCATGGTCCTCATGGTGAGTGGTCAGAGAGCTCAGCAAGGGGGTGGCTTATGAAGCTATCCAACGGGAAACTCACATGAAGTATAGGAGTAGTATGGAGAACATACGGATTTTTCTTAGTAAGTACTTTTTGTCCCGCTTGCCAGCTTCTCACACTTCTTTGATCCACTCTTAAATAAGTTCAAGTTACCAGCAGACAGTTTCCATTCTTTGCCTGCTTGTAAAAATGCATATTAGTACCCTGTAAAACTGTTAATCAGTTCTTTAGCTTCCTTCAACCTTGTGCTTCTGTTACGTGTGCCTGTTTCCCTGAGGTAAGATTCAATTGCTGAAACTTTTTTTGCATGCATTTAGTACCTTTGCTGCAGTTAAATGCAATGGATTAAATGTCAAGTTCTTTTCAAAGAAATAAGATTTTGGAGATCCATTTTTCAGTGGAGGAAATCTGTCATCTTAAGTTTATGTCCTAACCTCCCTAAAGCTCTTTCTGTTTCTGTGATGTTCTGTATTTTTAGCAGCAACATGTTATTGCACAGATAAGTAACACTTCCGAACATATGGACAAATGTAAAACCAGCAAAGAATGCAGTATTACCTGGGAAAAAAAATCTACACTAAGTATTTTTGTCCAAGCAATTTCCCAGATTTATACAGCATGTAGATGCATCGTGATCTTGATTTGAAGCATTCCTGTAACTGGAAAAAGTGATTTGCCAATTTCCAAAATGACTTTTTTCTTTCCTTACAGTTGCTTTTCTTTAACTGCATGTATGGTTTTTCTGACATCCTGGTGGTCTCACCAGCGAAATCCCAGGAAAGAATAAAGCTTTCCCTATCAGGAGATATTTTCATTGGTGTTAAGTACATGGAAGAGAATGGCATAGCTTTTATGGAAATATACGGACTCAGCAGAGAGACTGTGTTGTTTGCTCAGGTTAGTACAGGAAAAATTTAGGCTGTGTCCTGCTCTGTTCTCCTCCAGTCCACTCACTCAGCAACAGATAGCATGATTTCAGAGGGCTCCCTGTTCCTGTGGAGCAGTGTTGCTGACACCAAGGGAGCTGCATTCCTCTTCTCTGGGCTGCTTCTGTTGTACCTGTTGCATCTCAGCTGTATGCATTCCTTCCCACAAATGCAATGTTCAGAGCAAAACTCACCATGTGACCAGCTAGGCACGGCTCAGCAGCTGGCATTGCAGCTCTGTAGCTGTGTGTGAGTGACACAGTGCCTTCATGCAATTAACTTAATGGATTCAGAGAACCTCCAGAACTCCTAGCTTGGAAGTATTCCCAAAGGAGACTTTTTTTTTTAATCTCTTCAGAAGTCACAGGAATAAAACTGCATACAAAGCATTTGGTGGTTTCCTTTTTCTTATGCCTAAAATGCAGCCTCTATAAAATGAAATAATTCCTGCAAGCCACTTGTGGCTCCCTCTTAATTTTTCCTTGGGGCCCCATTCTTGTTCACATTGGCAGCAGTGCAAAGTTGTCTTAATGTAAATGAGAATCAGGCCCTTTATGTCAGCATTAGAGTTAAATCTAGGCCAATGTGAAAGTTATCTCTCATTAGCAGAGGCTAAATACCTCCTAGAAATTGGAATTCAAAGGGTGAAGCATTGCACTCCATCACTGTGTTGTGTAACACAACTGAAATCAGTCTTGGTTAAAAGAATGGCAAAAAGGAAGTAAAATTAAATTCAGTCATTTTTGAAGGGTGTAAATGGGTATAGAAATTCATTTCAATCTTTTTCTTCTCAATACCTAACCAGAGAAGAGTCTATCTGGCCTGAAACAGTGAATCAATTTCATTAGCGGAAACAGTCATGTGGAAATCTGAGATTAATGTTTAATACCCACATAACTGTGTCCCTCGTCCTTCTACCTTCTTCAACAGAGTCCATAACCTATCAGCTCCGTGATTAGAGTGGTGGCAGCATTTATGCGGTGCTGCATCACAAATTAGAGCAGCACCCTAACTCGCGTGTGTGGGTAATCCTGTGGAGGCGTTTCAAAGCACATCACCTGTAGAGTTGGAGTTACTTGTGGAGGATGTGGAAAAGCCTGCCTGATAAAAAGACAGAAGGAAGTCTGTGTAGGTTTGGGGTTGTTTATTTTCTTTTTAAGAGGGCAGCAAAATGAACACACATAAAAAAGAGCAGATAAAGCAAATCTGTATTCTAAGAGCAGGATGTGTTTTCTCTTTTTTTCCCTCTGAGGTGATTCACTGGAACTCACCAAAGAAGCTGCGAGTGAAAAACAAGCATGTGGAGTTCTTCCGCAACCTCTACCTGACATTCCTGGAATATGATGGGAATTTGCTGAGACGGGAACTCTTTGGCTGTCCCAGTGAGGCAGATGTTAACAGTGAAAATGTAAGTGGGGTGTGTGGGGCTTTACGATTTAAAGGATGGTCTATACCAGGCACAGGCTACATGAAGGCTTGGAGAGTTGGTGCAGGTAGTGCAGTGCAGAGGGGACTCAAGAAAATTGAGGTCACTGCTCAGATTCCAGGAGTAACACTGCAAATCATTTAATCTCTCTTTGCCTCAGTTCCTCACCTGGAAAACTGTGATATTAATCCTGCCTTTCCCCTGGTTTTTGTTGTCTTTTTTGTTTGTTTTTTTCCACTTTGCCTTTTTAAAATCCCCATGGAAGCTAACACCGCAAACTGAAAATGAGGATTTGAGCTTTTAATTCCATTAGGCAATTTCACAAGTCTCATCCTTAGACATAAAACTTTCTGGGGAAAGCGCTTCATAGAATAGAATCATAGAATAGTTATGGTTGGAAAGGACCTTAAGGTCATCTAGTTCCAAGCCCCCTGCCATGGGCAGGGACACTTCCCACTAAACCATGACGCACAAGGCTCTGTCCAACCTGGCCTTGAACACTGCCAGGGATGGAGCATTCACAACTTCCCTGGGCAACCCATTCCAGT
>WYDI02019426.1:0-36598 GCA_009867235.2 Psittacus erithacus | reverse complement strand
AGGGAGGAGGGGAAGCCAGGAGGAAGCAGAGACAGGACACCTGACCCAAACTAACCAAAGAGGTATTCCATACCACAACACATCATGCCCAATATATAAACTGGGGGCAGTTACCCAGAAGGGCTATATTGCTGTTCAGGTCAGGCTGGGTATCGGTCGGCGGGTGGTGAGTGGTTATATTCTCTTCCCTTGTTATTTCCCTTATCATTGTTATTATTGATGGTAGCAGCAGTGGTTTGTTTTATAACTGAGTTACTGGGCTGTTCTTATCTCAGCCCATGGGAGTTACATTCTTTTGATTCTCCTCTTCATCCCTCCAGGAGCAGGGGGAGGAAGAGGGCAGGAGTGAGAGAGCGGCTGCATGGCTGAGGTGCCGACTGGGCTTAAACCACAACAATAGCCCAGTAAGAAAACTTGCAAGGTTTGTTCTTCTAGCAATTATGGCAGATGTGTGCAAATATCTAATAATTAATACATTGCACCAGCCTAAGTTTCACAGGATTTTAAAACAACAGAAAAACGTTATACTGTGCTGACAGACAATACCTAAATCACATCACTATGATCTGGGGAGCTTCAGATGTCCCCTTCAATATCTGAGCCACCTACTACAGCAAAGAATCACCTACACAATGTGCGTGTTTGACTGTTAGCAAGCAGGTAATGCGCTAGGACTGGGTCTACAGTTGTTGGTGGTGACCATTCATCCTATATATATTTCAGGGGTACAGCAGCCAGCTTGAGACAAACAGTAGTCTAGTATACGGACCAAATGCTCATTAGGTACTGGAGCATATTTGCTGCTGTGTATCTGGAAAGCATAGCTGGCCTTTTTGATTGAAATTAGGTTACACTTTTGATCTTCACCCTAGACCAGCACTAAGTTCTGTATTTGGGTTTATTGAACAGATGTACTGAAGCAGTTGGATATTAGCCACAGAAACGATTGCATGCATGAGCAGGAAACTGCTATGCCTCCAGCATATTGGCGGAAAATATCTGGTAATTCCAGGTGGATCTTTGGCTTCTACTTATATTTTTTACCTAAACATGGATCAAATTTGTTGGTCTACAGTCACCCATATATTGCAATAAGGTTCTAAAGGTAATTTTTAAAGCAGACCTGAAAGTTCATTGAGATCTGCACGTAGTCTTTTGAGCGAAATGACTACATGGAAGAATTTGCTTACTATTTCAAGTTCCTAACCAGGTAAAACTCACAGCACAGCATATATCTTAAAATCAGTACTGAAAAATGAGATTTACCAAAACATTTCAATGCAATGAGGTCAAGTTAGGGTATGGAAGCTGAAAAAATTTAGCCAACTTCCAAACTCTGAATAAGATACTAACTGGAGCAGAAAGAACAGTTTTGATGTTCTAAAATTGTTATTTTGATGATGTATTTGCTTTTACAAGATAAGCCTAGTGAAGAGATACTGTATTTCTTAATATAATTTCACATTGTCTTTTTTAATCTAAATCCTGCATCATTTATGTTTCACATTTTCTACATTTATAAAAATGACCTAAATGAACACAACTTAAAATTTAAAATGCATTAATAAATGCCATTTTTTCCTCTACTGGTTGATGTTCTCATCCTTTAAAGCATACCAGAAATAAATAAACAAACCACCCACTAAAAGGAGAGCAGCTGTGATGCTCAGTGCAACCCTGATTCTTTGAAAAATAATATCACCTTTTTCCATATCGAAGCAAAAAGAATATACTGTTATGCTCTGCATGTGTGTGTCCTGGTAATAGTTAACTTGAGATGATTTGATCTATTTCAATTATGTGATTGTTGCATAAAACGTGTATCCAAATTTTCCTGGCTTGAGGGTTACATTTGACCACACATTGAAACCAAGAAAACACCAATATGAGATATAAACAAAAAAGTTCACTAACTTCTTCAGCTCTCAAGAAAAAAAAAAAAAAGGCCATGTTGAAACCTGAACAAAGTTTTATTTGGAATTTCTGCTTTTTTCTGATCCACTCATGATTTTGCAATGCTGAACAAAAAGAATTTTGCAATAGAGCCATATTCATAGGCAGATTGAAATAGTCTGGTATTACTCTGCTCCCCTGGGAATTTGTTAAAACAGACAAAGTAGAATACTGGCCGATACATTCTGCAGATCAAGACTTAACAAAATTTGCAGCAACAGAATACCCTATGGAATAATAGGCCATTTATACCATGTAGTGCTTTGGTTATCTAGATGTCTAATTTTTAGGTGCCACTAAGCATATTGAGTGAAGATACTGCCAGGTATAATTTATTTCCAAGAGACCAGCAAGAAGGATATAACTCCACAGCCTTTTGTTGACAGGTGACTTGGCCTGAAATATCGTGACAGGAGATAACTAAATAGCTCTCCTGATTCTACTGTTTCAGTTCTTTTAAAGAAATCTCCAGGCAAAGCTGTCCTGACAGGATCTGAACAGCATCTTAGCAGTGTGACATCTTTAATATAGAGAACTGTTGATCTGCTGTTGACCTGACTATTCAGGAAAATGTCCTAGAGATGAGGAAAACTTACCCTTCAAATTTATACCACGTTAATGCCTCAGTCAAAAGGCATTTCAAATACTGTTTCAAAATCGACATCCACTCTAGTACCACCACAGTTAACTGCTGTTTGATCCTCAAATACAACGTATTCCTGACTACATCCCTACAACTAGCCAAGATGCTAGTGATGTAAGGATCATAGGTCCTATTTTGCTGTGATGAATGGCATCATAACTTTCTTTTTTGTCCTTTCTCTCTGGCTTTCATAAACTATTTTCTTGCAGCAGTGTAGGGCTGGTCTATTCTGGCTACTCATCTCTACATCTTAAACAGCAATGCATCCAACCCAGACAATCACTCTTGCCACGGTGACATCTCACAGTAATAAAACTCTCCCTGGAGTTTTGTCAGACAAAATGTGAGGCAACATTTCTCAGGTCTTTTTCTCAGTAATCTAAACTGTTGTGTAATTCCATGCACTGTTAACAAACTGGTAACCCTTTGGTCCAAAAGCTATGACATTTCAGTAAAAGGATCAATTCTGTATTTCAGGTTTAGAAGTGCTTGGGATACATCTGTGTTGTTATGTGCAGTATAGGCACAAGGCAATGTGTTTCCATCTCAAGAAAAAAAGCTCAAGCTATATGCTATTGATGCATCATTCTTCATCTTCACAAACACGAAACATTCTTAATGCAACTGATGAGTAATAAGCAGCAGCATAAGCAGCACCCAAGAACACCACCAGCACTAGATGTGCACCTTTCTCATTTTCATGTACCTACATCCTGGACATTGGTCCAATGAGAACACGTTTTACCTTGTTTGCCATTTCAAAGGAGAAAATATCCTTTACAGAAATATTTTTCAATAGCATGTGGTTCCTAGTGGTTTCTACATTTCCACAAATCACCTCCTATGTACATCTGTAAATCAGTAGGTAACACCAACAATAATCAAGTGTAAACATTTGGTATGTAAACATGGTTTTTAAAAAATGAGACCACAGGATACCATGCAAAGTAATCCATTAGATATGTTATATAGTACCTTCAGGATATAACGATTGGAGATTTTGTCATCAGCAGCCACATATAAACGGATGAAGACAGAGTTACTCTGTTCACCACGAAGAGTTGCCAAGGCTTGGACTAAGCTAAACCTCCTTTCTGACCACAGCCCTTCAGGTCCAATGTTGGATTCCAGCACAGGCCAGCGGAAAGGTGAATGTCTCAGTATACTTAACAGGGGTTTCACGTCAGCTTTTTCGATTTTATCTGAAATGTCAAAGTGTGACAACAATTACATTCCAGACAATTCAAATCCAGTAGCAGCCACACAAGCGCAAATATTTATTGGTGTTGATCAACTTCTAGGCAAGATAAAGCACAAAAGCTGAAACCCAAAGGCTCTGCTTTTCCTGTAAGCATGGAAGAATGGGAGTCCAACCCAGTTTATCTGCATCAAGAAAAAGAGAGGCAAATCGGTGTCTTTCAAAAAGGGCAAGGGCTAGAATTAAGTCAATTAAAAAAAACATTCCTCACTTAAGAACTAGCATAGAAACTTCAATGTTCAAAGCTAGAGGGGTCAGCATCTTGCCACTGAGGGTGCAAGGCAGGCTGTCTCAATTGCTGACAGTCAATCTCAGGCTGTGCTAGAAGAAAATGGTGCAGGAAACAAAGTCTGAAAGAGTCAGAAGGAGAAGGGGCACTCCCAACTCATCTTTCACCTATGCAGCTACATAAAGGTAGTGATATATCCCAACCTAGTGTGCATCACCTTACACCAACATTTCAAGCACAGGAAAATCATTACACATACGTGGCTATAGGGGTCCTCCTCTAAACTTGCTTGACTCGTTAGTTCATTTTAAGCTAAAGAGTCCAGCGCTGTATGTACCCAGCCCTGTGGAAGTGTTTTGATTAAATAGATTTAAAGAAAGGTAGAAGATAGACAGCAATAGGGTCTTGAAAGCGTCAGTATGAGATTTCATCAGACAATTCCTTTGATTTATTAGGCACTACCCCCACAACTCCAGGGCGTAATTTGGTATCCTTTTACAGGAGTAAACATCCCTTCACAGTTCTCTGACAAGCAGAGGTATCTGTAAAACTGACTTCTTGTGCCTTGATGTATCTCAGTCTCAAGAGACAGCTTCAGAAACGTGTAGAAAACCCTCCCCATTCAGTTGAATTAGTGAAATCTGTGCCTTTGAACAAAGCTTTACTGTGCTCAGCAGAGAGCGAAAAAACCTGCTTTATAAACAGACGTAATATATATGTGTCCCTCTCAAATCAGGCCACTTACTCTCATTCATGCAGGATGCATAAAGGATCTTGGCCTTCTGCACAGCTTCACTGTCTCGCCTTTTGCTTATGGGTTTCTCAAGTAATGCTGAAAAAAAACAAATTAAATTATTTTCAATACATGACAAAATGTAGAAACTGTTTGTCCCAGCATTTAGTTTAATCACAGCATTTAATTAAGGATGAGGTTCCATGTATATTTTCTTAAGCAGTGATACAGATATAATTGCACTTATTTTGACCCCTAACAGAGAATGACTATTTATTTATTTTTAAGAGGACAGATTTAAAGGCAGGTAACAGATACTGCGTGTTATTCATCCTGTCAAACAGCAACTCTCAGCAAACCAAGGAGACAGAGAATCATGGGGTGAGGGTGGGAGGGAACTAGTGAATAGGGCAGGGAGTCAGAGATTCTTTCAAGTGGCTCAGCCTCTGGTGTTGGTATGTTATGAAATTGGGGTCTAACAGAGATGACAGAATCCCAGGAACGACACCAGTGGCATTCACTTTTGCCAGATCTGCCACTGTTGAAAGAAAGCAGCAGAGAACTACCCTGTGGCTGTCAAACACACACAACCTCAGCCTTGTAAATGACAAAGACAGCCAAGTGTCCAACTACTGTTTGAAAAGCTACACTACATAGCTCCCTCACACTGTAGGTGTCAGCCTCCTTGGTACCTGAAAGCCAAACTAGCTTTTCTAAGCCATCATCTCTCTACATCGCTTGCATTCCCCACATTTTCTTATGGAAGTGAAATATCGTGAAAAGTGCATCTGAATCTCAGCAGTCCGCTCTCAGCTGCCTCAAGCCATTTTATCCAAGTTATAAAACAGCCATGACACAGCTGCAGATACCCACACTACAGCTAAATACAGAGGCAGCTTAGCTTCAACAAGATCTATTCGCTTAGGTGCAGCACATCATAAGCACTTCCATGGCCAAGAGAAGCAGAGTAGTACCTAAGCACAGCACAGAAACACAGCTAGTAAACCCTGTTGGACCTCACCTGGTTTTGTAAGACTCAAACAGGTCCTGCGCAGCATTAGCTTATTGTTACTGGGACTACTGGAGAGAGTGGCTTTGCTGGAACCATCCCAAGTCCCTCCTGTTGTATGCTCAGCCAGAGCTAAAATGTCTTAAAATATTCAAAAGTGCCTTCTCTATACCATACCCACCAGTGCTCTTGGTTTCAAATGAGCAAAGGCACAGTGCAGATTGGCCCTGTGTAGTGAGCTAAGAAGCATGCCATACACAAAAGTGGAAACAAAGCACAACACAAGATTTCCAGGTCCCTACTGCTGACCTCAACCTGTTTAGTAAAGAATACCCTGCTGATGAGAAAATGCTACTTGTACTCCCCTTTCAGTTCTTTTTCTCCTTAAAAAAAACAAACAACAAAACAACAAAAAAACCAAAGAAAAACCCCCAACCAAAACCAAGTCAAACTCATTTGCTTGGATCCTTGAGAGATGTAATGAGATCCTTTTCTCTTATTTATAGATGAGATTTTCCCTAAAAATACTGCTGGGTACAATTCCTAATAGTTTTGGTTTCAAATCCTCAGCTTGTTAAATACAATATGATGGAAATCATCAACCCATATCTTCAATGTCCACAGTTCTTAGTAGAATAATTTGACCTGTTTGTGTTTTAAGAATGGCATTTAAAACGAAAATATAACTGAAACCTCCATAAAATTAAGAATGAAAAAAATACACTCCTATTAAAGCCATTGCAATAACTTCTGTTCCTTGCCAGTGAGCTGCACAGCCATGAAATTTTGAAGCTAATAAAATTCAATGGCTAAAGCCCGGCTAAAGCTCAGGAGAGATGCAGAGAATGAGATTCAGTAAAGTAAAATAAACTCTAGGAATACAGTTGCATCAAATCCTGCTAAAAACAGACCTGATGTTTTCCCATCAAACCATCTCATTATGCAACAGAAGAAGCTGTAACACTCCTTGCACTATTGCAAAGAATGAGGCAGGGTAGATGCTGTCAATTTGCTAAGAATTCATTTATGAAGAAAATTCTTGGTTCTGATGATGAACAATCCAGTGATCAAACAACGAAAGCTTTGATAAGGTGATTGAATCCTGTGGTCACTGATACAGTGAATGTGACCCAAGAGTGCTCTTCAGGCTATGGAGTTTCCACAGCCTTAATCTTAAGCTTTCAGTGCGATTTATAAGCTCAGACTTCGAGCAGTGGTTACATCCACTTGATTTCTGCATTAGCTAATATAAAACCCAAGGTCTAGAAGTTCACTTGTTTAACTCACAAATACATATGGATTTTATATGTCCTTGAATATTTAAACTCTTCTTAAAGAAGAAAAGCAAGAAAAGACAAGAAGCAATGTATGTTAATCAAAAATACGGGTAATCAACTAGGCTACCTACCATTTGCTGTTTCCACGGAAAGAAAGTCACTACTGTGATTGAAATCAAAGTAGACACATCAAGCCATCTTTAAATTAGCAATGTCAGGTACTGAGTGGCTTTGCCATAGGTTGCAACAGCCCCCCTCCTGCACTGAGCATTTTTGATCATGTGGGTCAGTGCACGCTGAGTTCTGCAGCACAGCATTCTGAAGAGCTGTAGCCTCTCTGAAAAAATTCAGCTCTTAACTATATCCAGCTGGAAAGACTCTTCCCACCTTGAAAAATTTTAATGGCTTCAGATACTTTCTCTTTGGACACGAGAATGAAAGCAAAACCTACAAGGTCTTCTAGGGATAGGAAGAGAAAGACCACCACAGATCAATTAATGTTCAGCCTCATGAGATACTCACAGACCTGCTGTTTAGTTCCCCACTCTGTCTTTCCAAGCATCTGCTCTCACCCCTCACTAGGGGATTCTGTATTTGTACAAATACACTGAGAAGTTCAGCCTAGCAGGCTTTTCTCAAGTCCAGGAGCTGGAGTTAAAAACTGCAGCCAAGTTAGGGAGATCAGGGTTGCCAGCATTTTGACTAAAGCAGTTTGCTCGGTGCTGAGAAGGATATTGAGTTTGTTCTTATTGCGACTTATTTATTTTTTTTTCTTTAACTTAGTCTTCTTTCAAGTTAAAAGCTCCAATTCCCCAAAGCAATATTCAAGTTTAGGACTCCAAACATTTATCTTTAAATAAGATTTTTTTAGGAACAAATGGCTTTGGCCAGACTAGAAATACACAGCACTCCAATGATACAAAAAAAATAACCCTTGAAATAATAGTTCATTTGTTAGCTCCCAGTTAAATGCTACAGTTCTAGAGCTGGAATAGCAGTCTAGCTGCAGAGATTAAAAAAACCCCACAAACAGTGCTGATTTACAGCCTTCTGAAAAAGAACAGAATCATTATTAACATGAACCACAATTTAACAACTTATTGCAGCTATTGACCTACATCACCAGCCTGCCAATAATACAAAGCAGAAAATCATAGCAAAAAATCACCAGGACATGCAAAGAGAACCAGCATAGCTTAAGCCACCTTGAATATAAAGTCAATGATCATGTTTTCCTAGCCAAACATGAAGTACATGTTTGAATTGCAAAGCAGCTCTTATTTAGTCACATCTCTTACTTCTTTTACATTCAAATTAATTCCAAAGTCATTCTTTAAGACAAAAGGGATTTTGGCCTGTGTTACTGATCTCAGTGCCTAATTGTCCATGTTTCTATATTCACAGAATGTCCACATGCAAAATTTACACTTTCCTTCACTTAAAACTTAGTTATGGCAAGTGTCAAAACCTAATGGCAATTCTGCTCCTCAGCACTGAAATACTATAACTCATGTTATTAAGTACCACTTACACTGGCTAAAGGTGTTCATGATATCCTAAAATTCCTGAGGTTGTAAATTGCTTCATCATTCTTTTCTTCTACCCAGGGGATGAGGGCAGGGAGGTTCCCATTGCAAATCAAAGTTCTTGTACTTCTGGCAGCCCAGGTCGGCTTTGCATCATTGCTTTCCCTGGCTCTTATACAAAACACAAAGACTCAGTATCACCAACAAAAAAACACTCCATAGCTGAGAATGACCTTCAGTTGTCTGAATTGTAGATGCTGAGATAGACAGCCAAGGAAGAAAAGCCACAGCTGGGATAGGTGGGTGGGGAGCTGGGGTTGGGAAGGGAAGGAAGAGAGTTTAAAGAGTTTATATTGAGCTGCCTTCAGATACTTTTTTTTCCAGGGGAAGAGCACTAAAAAAAGGCCAGCTTCCTGTGGTTCACTACCCTACAGTAAATAGCAATCATCTGCTGTTAAAAGTGAGAGCAAGGCACATTACAAAGTAAGCTTTGCTAGTGTGTGTGTATTTATTTAACTGAATACTGTTCAGAAGCTGCTAAGAATAGTCTTGTGGCTAAGTGTCACCTTTAATCTTACTTTCCATTTCTAGCCCTAGTTGATTTTCCAGCCTACTGTCTTGCAGAGCTTCACTACAGTTTTCAACCACTGCATTTTATTTACGGCACTGAGAAATCCTGTACCTTTCTCTCTTCAGACTTGGAGTGCATGAAAACAAGATTGTACAGCCAGATTTGCAGGGAAGAGAATCATGCATACCATTTATTCAGATTAGAAATATTGATTCAATTTATCAGTGTGATCTGCAGATTGTATATATTCTGTATGCTATCAGACAGTATTCTAACATATACAGTTGAGTTGCATTCTTGAGAGACACTGTGATTTGCTAAGCTTATTTCTTGTTCTAGAGGGAAAAATGTAAGCTTTCTCTCCAATTTCTAACCCCTGATATGGAGAATACATTGCGCTAGTAAAGACAGCAGCACTTATTTTTTCCATTATCCTTCTACATCTTCTGTATGTGGAAAATGCAAACTGAAGTGTTTGCACAGTGATATATGATGGTGACCTGAAATATATTATAACACTTTCTATCTTGAAAAAAAAACCATACAACTGCATGCGCAAATGTCCCAGTGGGAATATGCTTGGGCTTTAAACAAAAAAACCCAAAACTATACAAGAGCCCAAAGGGAATGTCCCATTTCCTCCAAAGTTGTAACCTGGGAGGAGTGAAAAGCTGGAAACAGACAAGTAATTCAGCATGAACTCCCAGAGCAACACAAGCAGCAGTCTTGGACTGCAAAAAGAGAGAAGCGTCAGATGGGGAGATTATCTTATTGTTGTACAGAGACTGGTGAGACAGACTGGAACACTACCTGCCCTTTGACTGTCCAGACTGTAAAAACAATGTTGGACAGCTGGGAAGGGTGCAGAAAACAACACAACCATTTGGGTTTTTCTTTGTGTGGAGTATCTTGAGAAATAGAAGGGAAGGGGAAAGCCATGTAGTGAGGGAGCATGGCTTGTTTCATGAGAGATGGTGGAAGGGTGATTAGATCACAGTACGAAAGTACTTCACCCTTAGAAAAAGCTTGGTGCCAAAGAGGTCTTTATCGAATAAAGACACAGAGAAAACTAACAGTTGGAAGATGAAGACAAATTTAGCAGTGACAGTGATTAATCACTGCAGCCAAGTGACCAGAGGAGATAATGGTTTCTCTAACCCTTAATGTCTTCAAGACTTGATGCATTTCTGGATGATCAGCTTTAGCCAATGTGAATTATGTTTTATCCCAGAGCAAGCTATTGAGCTTCATTACATGAGTAATGTAATTGTCTGTGATACAAGAAAGGTCATAGGAGATAATCTAATGGTTACTCCTGGAGTTCCACTCTATACGTTTAGGATAAGGATCTCAAAGCACTCTTAGACATCTGGGACCAAGGAGGTACAGATATTATCCATTGTTGCAGATAAAGAAAGTGAGCTGCAGAGGATAAATTCCTCCTTATCTAACTCATATCAGAGTCCTATTGATTGCAATGGTGCTCCTTTATGAGCTTGTCGAAGTTCATCCAAACACTCAAAGGGCTTGATGTTTTGGAGATCGTGAATGCCCTTTTAGTCCCTTTAATGTCAGTGACAGTGGGAGCTCCTCAGCATTGCTCAGATGCTGCTCAGTACTACAGGTGAAAACAGTTTGCAATGTATTGTTTTCAGAAGCAGATCCAGAAAGCAGCCCAAAGGCTTCTCACATATCCATGCCTTCCCATTCACTCGGCCAAAGGCAGAAGCTGCTCTGTTGTCCACAGTAAGGCCCTATAAAAGCCTTAATGCAACAGCACACTCTCCCTTTGGTTTGGGTAGCAGTAGCCAGCAACCAGATATTTGCTCCATATCGCATGTTTATGAGCTTCAGTTTCTTAGACCAAAATACAGGAACTCTGCCTGAGGAAAGAGAAGTTCTTTGCAAAATAATGATGACAGAAAAGGTGGATTTTTCTTTCAATTCTTGCACAATACTTTGTTCTTCACCCTCTTCACTATGCTGGTCTACACCTACAGAGGTCAGGTTTCTAAACGGATGAGAAGAAAAAATAAAAGACCTACCAGTTGTCAGTCACAAGCTTTGTTTCCTTCTCAAGTTAGCACTATCATGTGCTACGTCTGTGAAGCAGCAAAACCCAAGTTAGCCTTTGGAAATTTGAAAGAGATCCTCTGATGCCAGCAGCTGGATGTTTTAAGGATGTCCTGTGAGGAATTTCATCTTAAAAGTAGAGAAAAACCTACTCAGAGCTTGATTTGATTGCCAAAATCAAAACAAACACACAATACTTGTGTGCAGAATGACATTCCATGAGAACCCTGAGCCATAAGTAGATTATTATTAATCTAGTCTTCATATGGAATGTCTAACCCTTAAGTCCCATATTTTCTTCACACTAAAGAGCTAAGGCAAAAGAGTTCCTGAAAAGCAACTACAACTGAAGTAGAAAACTCCACTTGTGCCACTAAGGGTATCTAAAGAATCCAACTGTATCATGAAGGCACTGCCCTTTCTTCAAATTCCCGCTACACTGGATTTAAAAAGTTAAGTTTAGTACAGTTCACAGAGCAGTGATTTGGCCAGGATGCCAAAGGGCATACAAAAAAACTTCAGAACCATGCTGCTGTTACGGAAGTCACAGCTAGATTAACGTACAGTCTTAATTACTGTAATGGGAGCTTACATGTTCCAAGAGTGATTATTTCAGAATGGTTTGGATTCAGCTGACACTCATTTGGAATATTTGGTTTTCAATGTCTTTTTTTCAAACCCTGAAGTCAATCAAAGTAGAGCAAACAATGGTAAGTTTTATGATGAAGGCCTAAGAGATGCACAATGTTCTACCTCAAAATAAAAAGCACTGGCTACATCATCTAAATATTATACATCAGACTGTTGTGATCACTTGACCAATGGTAACTCTCCTGTCCTGCGACGTGAAAATATGAGTTTAATTTACTGCAACACAAGCAGTCCAGGTTACAAGATCATCCAAGCAGAAAATCTGATACAAATATTTTTATTCTTGTTAGTTTTAAAACCTGACCCCTATAGCTGGAGAGAGGTATAGAGGGAAGAGTGAAGAATATAAATATATATGTGTGTGTGTGTGTATGTTCTAAAAGGAAGTGACAGACTTAACTGACATATTTCAAAGCTGCATGTATTTCTTGGGAACAAGACAAGTATAGTCAAGCCAAGGTTATTCCTAGATTTAAATCTGTTCTCTTAGAGCACTCTCTTGAAAAAGACAAGGACATCTCCTGCTGTAGATCACAAAGTTTAATGTTTCAGTACAACTTTATCCCTCTTCACAGGCTTATTAGCACAGGTGAAACTCCTACATTAATGCACCTGCCCATCTTCCATTTCAGAGCTGCTTTGCATCTGGAAGCCTTGGGAGAAAAGCAGAGCAAGTTCTCTCTTTCCAGGAAAACACCACAGAGTCAAACCTCAGCGCAAGGTGCAGAAGCCTACTTACAGCTCTTCTGACACCAGTGTAACCCAACTTCAAATACATAATTTCAAGTCTGGATAAAATTCCTTTATGCCTTTAAAAGGCAAGCTATTCTGAGAATTTCTCCTGCTATTCAACTTCAGTGTATAGTACAACCCATTTCCTCTATTAAAAATTGATGGAAATATTTGGGTTTTGAGGCTTGCCTAAAATATGAACTAACCTAAATTTATCTATTTTTTTGCAAACTACCAGTTCTGTGAATCATTCTGCAGTGCTTCTTGGTACTTCAGGTGTCTGGTACAGACTTCTAGTCTGACATGTAGAGTCTGGAGTCCTCACCTCCACCAGACTCCTTACAAGAAGTGAGCTGCAAATGATCAGTTTTTAAATAAAACTTTGTTTCCAGGATTCAAAAGAGGAAAACACACTGTTTAAAGATGCACTTTGCCATCCCTCACAACTAAGATGACAAATAAGGAAAATTTTCTCTCAACTGTAGTCAAAGAATTTTTAAAAATACCTTAGTGACATTAAGGCTCTTCCTCCTTTTCTTTTTTCTTGGTGGCTGTAAACGCTGTTCAGTTTCAGAGGACTGGAAAGGAAGCACTCAGAGCCTAATGCACTCCAAAAATTATTTAAATGCATTTTATAAATACCTATTTTGAATTTCTAATGTGGTATGGTCCAGATTTCTCTTGCGTTTGCTAAATATATACATGGAAAAACAAACTAACATCAAAGGCTTGCAAAAATCTCTCTCCATATGTTTAAAACTATCCTTGCCTAAATAAAGCTTTTCCCTTTGAGTCTAAAATAAAATCAAATAGCTAGTAAATACACTTTTCTAGTGCTTGTAATGTAGCTTTTAAATTTTACCAAAGCATATATTATTTACACTTTCACATATTTTCTGTTCCCTCCTTTATCAGCCTTCTGCTACTTTCTTATGTTTTTCCCCTCAATTCCCCATAATCAGGGCACCAGAATCATCTTACTGGAATACATAAGAACTCAAAATAATCACTTCAAGCAACTTTCATGCAAGTAAACTCCTTGTTCACACAGGAATATGAAATAAGGCGGGGTACTAGACACAACTCAGATTGTCCTACCACCTGCCATACTCTATATTCCTACCTCTTTGTAAGGCAATAGCAGACAGGATGCCAATCAATGTGGTTATTGGTCCCTTTTGGAAGGCCTTTTTTACATAGCCTCAGATATGCCTTAAAATATAATCATTTCCATATTTTCAAACCATTGAATTTTTGTTTTGCTGGTTGAGTGGGGTTTTTGGTGGTTTTTTTTTTGTTTGTTTGTGGGTTGTTTTTTTTTAATTTTCAATAAAAGCTACCAGTGTATTCTGAAGCTTCAGAAGCTCATTCTACAGAATAGCCTTTGTAGAGCTGATACCTTAATCTAGACCTGCCTTGTTTTGATAAACTGTCTCCCCACCCCTTTTATTTTGTGGGTTTGGCTGGCAGGGTTCTTTGCTTATTTGTTTGTTTGTTTTGTTGGGTTTTTCTTAAAGGCATTTAATGAGGATCAACACATCATTAATCAATTCCGGCAAACATGTTTTGTACTGATACAATTAATGCCCTTCAACCTATTTCTTGACGACAGTGTCCATGTCATTGTGGATAGACTAGTGACTCTTGAAAATAACCAGCCCATCATTACTAATTCCTCTGACTTTCTGATAGAACATGTAATCATTATGAATTGATTTTGAATTAATTTTGCATTAATGAGGATGCAATTAATATGTGTGTGCACAGGAATACATGAAGATTTAGTAATTAATTAATTCATATATGTTCCCAGGTAACATAAATCAAGTAAATCGAACAAATGTTCCCAAACAGCAGTTTCATTAAAGGATGCTCTATCCACTCAAACCAACCCAACTAATATGCTGACATTTATGGGTTTCCTCTCACCCCTTGGGAAGAGGAAGACTTTGACTAATCCTTTTCTTGAATATCCATTTTGGCAGTATGGAAGTTTCTACGGCATTCAAACAGCTGTGCTTACATAAATGCTCCCTAATGCTGCTCAGTGCCCAAATATACAGTGTATTTCCTAAATGACAATGCTGTTTGTTTCCAGTTTCAGCATTTTGTAAATTCTCTGAGTTTGTATATGAAAAGATATGCACATCATGTGAATTCCTCCAAAAGTCAATTAACATAACCATACACAAACTGCAGCAAAACCAAAAATCATCTTATGGGGATGTGAGAGCCTCTGTTCATAAATCTAATTTCAATAATATCTTAATTCATTGAGCAATATTTCCCCCCCCTCCTTTACCCTGTCCCTGTAGCCTTCCAGTATTATGCTATATGACATAACGCATTATAATTTTAAGCACAAGAGCTTAAACTGCATTTAAACAAGATTGCAAGATCCCCATTTGTTATAATATAGGCAGAGCTCCATACTGAATGGCAGCATTAGGTTTACTTTATTATATTAAGACTTTCAACACATACTTGTGTAATTATTTTTGTTATTCAGAAAATAGGAATAAGATGTGATGGGTTGCTATACCTTCCAAGGTACAAATCTTCTTTCTGCAAAGCTACCAGTCCAAAGTACAGCCATATAGGTATTTTGAAATTCAGTATCTGTAGATCTAATAAACATATCATCCTTCTGCAGGCAACAGCCAAAACAGAGGTTCACTGTAAATCCAGGGGAAATGTGCTGCATGTGGAGCAGCAGCATGCTTTAATGCCCCACTACCGTTCCAGTGCAGCTCTCTGGATGCCACTCTGGTGTCCCAACAAGGGAGATGCTGTGGGAATCCTGTGGCTCAGTTAATCTACTGCCTTAAAACCTCATTTAGGAACCAAAATTATCTCCTTTCTGTACTCATGGTTTCCCAAAATCACCCATTACAAATACAACGTTCATTTTGAGCAGCCACAAAGCCTGGAAAAAGTCCTGACTTCTCCACCTTTAGCTCAGGTACTTAATTTTAATGAAAAGCTACCAACTTTTCGCTCAGATATTTACCCCACTTGTCCACTCTGTTTTCTCTTACATTTAAATGAATAAGCCATTACAGGAAATATCTGGACTACTGAGAAAAAAAAAATAAATGCCTGCACCTTTGAAAAGAGATCCATTTGTGGTAGAAAAGATCAAGCAAAATCACATTAAGCATTGTTGCTGATTGCTGCTATCTTGTTATCCAGGAGCACCTATCCAACACAAAGATATTGGAGAAAATAACATAAATACCCTCTGAGTTTTGGGTTTTTGCTTTGTTTTTTAATTACTGTTGGTATTCTCCCTCTCTGCTAGGGACACGTCTCACCCAGATACCGCTGAAGGAAAAAATCACGAGACAGGTCAGCTAATACAGAAACCTAGGGATCATTGTCAGCATCTACATTACAGATTTCACAGACCACATCCAAGCTATCCCAGTAGTCCCAGCTGAGCGCCTGCTGAAGGGTGGGAGAAGAGTAGAGTCCCAGAGAGCCCTGCTGCACAAGGTCCTCCACGTAGGACAGCAGCCACTCAACACTGACAGCAGCTACTCAACACCAGCTTCTGGGGTTTGTCTGAAAAGGCTATGCTATGGCCAAACAGCATGAATTTCCACACTGAGATATTTTTACCTTACTTGATCTACTTTAAAAACAATTTACTTTCTAAAGAACACGCTGCAGATCATCTTGGGAAAAGTTGCCTTACTGCCAAATTATTTTGTTTGCTGTCTGTCTCATGTTCTTTAAAAACCCACACACCATACCCTCCTAAAAGCCTCCATTTCTTTCTCTTTGCCACATTGGAAATTCCTCACTTTAAATTGACTGTCATTCGGAAAATGGCCACACTAGAAAGCTTAGCACAGCAAATTAGTCTGAAGTAGGTCTCTCACTGGGCCAGAATCAGGATGGAGACCTAATCTGTAAACTGGTTTCCACAGACATAAATCAAAGTTAAAAGGCCTGGAAGACTCGTTCACAAATGATTCACATAACTCAAAGCAGCTCGTTTGCAGTGCTGAGATTTAGGAATGTTTGTGTGGTTTATTGGGGTTTTTTATTTTTAATTTATTGCTTCCTGCATGGTCACTTGGAAAAAAAAAATGCAAAAAACCAAACCAAAACAAAAAAAAACAAACACCAACCAAGCAAAAACCCCATCTGTACATCATTGTTCTGCAGACTTCAGAGAAAGGAAAAGAAACTGCTTGGTCCATGATCAACATTCACCACAGGCAATAGGCACTGATTTACTTGCCTCAGACTTCCAAGTTCTGAATTATTCACAAAAAGCCACTTGCATTTCAATAGTAAGACAATAGTGCTCCTAAACTCTTAATTAAGGTCACCAATCAAACTGGAAAAATTCAGCAGGAACACAAAGAGCTTTGCAGGAAATTTTATGGAAAGTGAAAAACATTTATTAACTCACAGAAACATTACAATCTTGACCTAAGGCTGAAACAGTTGAGTTTGAGGTAGCTTTTGTTTTTTGCCACAGTCAAAGCAATTTTTTCCATTTTGAAGTACTCCAAGAACTTCCTCAGAAGCCCATCAGCACTGAAAGTGTTTGTGCTTAACCAGTGAGAGGCACTTTTTAACAAGCCTGCAGCACATCAGCAAATGAAAGGCTGTCTTCAAGTCAGGGACAGCCTGGTCCAGACAGGAATGCTTAACTGGAAGTAGAAGTACTCTGATCCAGGACAGTTCTATAAGGTACTAAAAATTTTAATCTAAATATTAGATGACCATTACCTGGATCTGGGTTATAACCAACTCCCCAAATCTCTGCTTTTGACATACCTTTGTCTACCTACAATTATCTTCTGTATATTTCTCCACAATGCATGAAATTCTGCTATTGACATCCAAGGAGAGACCTACCACTGCTTTCACCAGGTTAGGACTTTACCCATTTTGTATAGCTAGGATACCAAAGTGAGTTACACGTGATTTGTGGAGTCCTCTGTGAGGAGAAAAAGAAATTCAAGTGATCCTCAAAGGATGGAAAATAAAGAGAAAATTGTTATTGATTTTAGTTTGAATCCATCCCAAAACAGCCAGAGAAAGCCATGGGAGCAATAAATATATATGATTGCTAGTTCATAGTCAACTTATCACCTATGAATACTCCCTGGTCCTTCTAAGCTGAACTGCTCTCCAGTAGGTCAGCCCCCAACCTCCTCTGGTGCTTGGGGTTCTTCTTCACTAGGTGCAGTACCCTACACTTGCCCTTGTTGAACCTCATTAGGTTTCCCTTCCCCCAGTTTTCCAGCCTATCAAGGTCACACTGAATGGCAGCATAGCCTTCAGGTGTATCAGCCACTGCCTGCAGCTTTGTACCATCAGCAGTCTTGCTGAGGGTACATTCTAGCCCTTCACCCAGGTCATTGACAAACAAGTTGAATAAGACTGATACAGAAAATGCTCTGTTCTGAAAATGTTCTGCCCTTTTTTGAAGCTGACACTTGCAAAGGCGCATGCTTTTGCATGTCTGCAACCTCAAAAAAAAGGAAAAAGGGAAAAAAAAGCTTTCCTGTCAAACCCAGTAACACTTAATGCAGGGTTCAGTACATTACACAGTTACACCTACCAGTTTTTGGTAAGGCAAAACTAATTCTTACACTTGCTACCCATTATCAACTGGAAGATCTTCTGTAGCAATTGCCCCTCAACAAAAAATGAAGCTTCCAGAAGACTGAAGATACCCTTGTGTAACAAAGACTATTCACAGGTCTTTGCACAAATACCCAAAATGCCTTTCTGCCTAAGGCTCAGGAAAATTCAGGGACCAGGAAAAGGATTGGATGTTTTCAAATAATTAATTTGAAGTAACACCCTTTTTTAATATATTGCCTGAATAAATACTTCTGTCTATATCACATCAAAGAATATCAAATATGAAAAATGTGGCTTTCTGGCCAAGCCATGTTATCACTTGAAGATTGAAAGTTTTCTTTAATGTGATAAGTATTTCATAAAATAGAACTTATTTAATAATCAGCTTTTTAAAGACTGGGTCTTTTTTCATCTACTAAATGGCAAACGGGGGCATTTACAGTGAAGTATATAGTTTCACTAAGAGTTCTTTAGGAAAGAGAAATTAAATTGGCTTCAAGGTCTGGTCAGCCATATATCGGTTTCCCTATGCAAGATCTTCATATTGCTAAAACTTTTGATAGCAAGGTTTTGGCCATCCACAAATGAATAACTCACTATCAAGCTAATTGGTCGAGGTAACTCAAGTTGAAACATACATAGAGGCTGAAGTTATGCACCATTATTTCAGGTACCAACACTGACATCCAACACTTTTTTTTTCTTTTCGCTTTCCTTTTTTTATTACCAAGAATATATTTTGGAAACTTTATTAAATAGAAAGCTAAGGAGATGATGACAAACGTTACATTAAACCAACTCCTCTACACCACCCAACATTTCACATCTTTGTTCCTTTACCATGCCAAGGAGCAGTTTAGGCCACGTATTATTATCAGGCACTTCATTGCACCCATTTTTTGATACAGAATTTCCATTAAGCAAATACTTCTCACTTAGATGTTTCTTTCTTTGTCTTGCACTTTACTAGCTATGGATTAGCAACTTCTAAAGGGACTGCAGTAAGAAAGCCATATAAAAATGTGGCATAGCATGATGTCCTTGATTAGGCTCTTTAAAAAGAGGAAATTAAGGATGAGTCACAGCTTACTACTCTATATTCAATTAGGACTGGCTTCATTGTGGCTGTGGTTCGTGCAGAATGTGCAGCTGTCTAATACAGCCTGATTCTGGCAGCAGAACAATTAGAATGCAAAACATAACTTAAAACAGGCTCTGGCAATATTTTTTCCTTTGTGTGACATCTTTCCTTCTGTGACATCTTCAGCAGACTCAAAACAGCAGTCATCAGATCATATCCTATACTGAGATTCCAAATTAATATTCTGAAACCGAATGCAGCTTTAAAAATACTCAATGGTGGAAAAATAGAATATGATATGGCTGAAGAAAGCAAGTGGAGAAGGGCTTTGATGCCGACACATGCACATATGTACAAAATCTAAGAGACAAATAAATGCCATAATTAAACACAGCATCCTGAAACTGACCTCTGTTCTGTGGTGAGCTCAAATCAAGCTCTTATGACAACAATGTGCCCAAGGTGTGCAATGCTCAAGCAAACCACCAACAATAATAAAATCTTGCACATCTCCCTTCTTATGCATGACTCACTTTTAGCAAAGATTATAAGAATCTGGCAGGGTTTTCCTACCTAACAGTAATCATCACCCTTTCTCCCCAGTTGGTCTGCACAGCTTCCTGATGAAGCCTTTGGCCTCACTGCAAAGTATAGCACAAAGTCAAGTCACATGCACATTAAAATACCTCTCTTCCTACACATTTCCACCCCAGGGCTATTTTTTCCTCCAGACACACATTCTTAAGCAGCATTCTGTTTCACTGATGATAGCTCAGGTACTTCAATGGCAGTTTAAACTGCAACGTGAAGAAAACTCAATACCCAAACAACCTCTCTCCGGAAATCTGCAAATTGCCTCCTACCAAGAGCTAGGTAAGTGTACTGGAAAATATCACTCTGGTTTTGCCTTACTGTGTTTTTTCCTCCTATTGGCCCCTGTTACAGACAAAGCATTGTCTTAGCCTGATGGTTGTCTGGATCTGCAACAATCTTAAATGTGAGTGCTGTGCTCCTGCACTCTGGTCTACTCATTTACTGCAAGGTAGAAAGAATTCGAATCCCTTAGGCTTTTCTTTTGGTATAAGGAATACCTTTTTGTCCCTCTATTCTTAACTGGCAGCGTTTTGAGCAGCTGTATTCTTCCTCCCAAATTCTGATTCTGTTATAATTCACTTTGTCTTAACATTACTTTCAATAAGAAACCAACAAGAATATATTTAAAAGAGAGCATCAAGTTGGGCTGTTGGATATTATCTAATGATCAGAAAGAAGCTTGGAGCGTTCATCCATTTCAAAACTAGCCCATTAACAAGCTACAGTGACAGGGCAACCAACCAATTTCAGTAATGACATACTTACCCTTTAGTTTGAGGTCTACATTGTGTCTCAGCCAAGGATAAACACCATAGTTTGACATGTCTTCAGGAATAGGGTGATTATATATCCAGCCATCACATGCAAATCGATAAAAATTCTCACATGGGTCTACAGATCGATTTATCTTGCTTAGGATGCCAGCAGCTGTAAAAAAGACACCACATAGATTTTGTGGAACATTTTTTCCTAAACAGACGCCACATTCCAGAAACGAGTATTAACATCTACAAGTCTCTGCAGCATGATGCTGACCTCACTTGAAGCTAAGCCTTGCCTTGCCTGTCCTGGGACTGATGTTTGCCCTGATCTCTGTAATTTTCTAAATAGTGTCAAAAATACCACCCAGCTTCTCTAGCACCCAACAGTGCCTGCATGGGAAGAAAAACCCCCTGCAAAATATCTCCAGTGACTGTCCCTGAGTGCTGTACAGCAATGACCATGGAACCACTGCAGGAATGCGAACTGCTGGAGCCAGACACCTGAAGACAGGTTCTTCATTGTTGCTGTGATAGAATGAATTGCCTGAGGAATTTAGTAGCATACGTATCAATCAGATTGTAATTATTATTCCAGAAATTATGCACTGTTTGCCTTAAGATGAATAGCTGCACAGGAAAACAAATCAAGTTCTCATCTACCATTCACTGGAAAAGATAATTGTAGTATTTTCAGCTCCATTTTGTGACTGCATCCTCTCTAGTTGCTATTGCAGATGAGACTAGTAAGAAAGATCAGTCTGACAAGCTAGAGGTGTAATAGTTTTTGAGTATCTAATAATAGAATCATAAAATAATCTGGGTTGGAAGGGACCTTCAGAGGTCACCTAGTCCAACTCACCTGCAATGAGCAGAGACATCTTCAACTAGATCAGGTTGCCCAGAACCACATCCAGCCTGGCCTTGAATGTCCCCAGTGGTGGCACATCCACCACCTCTCTGGGCAACATGTTCCAGTATTTTATCACCCTCACAGTAAAACATTTCTTCCTTGTATCTAGTGTCAGTCTACCCTTTTTTAGCTTAAAATCATTAACCCTTTCATGCATTATAGTGATTGTGCCATAAATCTACATGGGTTGAGTAACATGGAATATGTGGATGCTGGACATTTGTTGGCTGAATGACCATGTGTTTCGAGATTTAGCCAAATAACTGATAAAAATTCCTAGCAGGAATTCACATAACTTTTACAGATTTTACAGTACTATTTCTAGCATGCAGCAATAACTTCTTCATACACTTAGAGTAAATCTTCCTATGGTATTTCTACGTCTCAGCTGCAATCCTCTTTCTCACACTAGAAACTCTCAAACTGACTACACTGAAGACATTTCGGTTCTTGGTAATTTTCTCTCTCTTAGGAAAAGCTGTTCAGCAGGGCTGGGCTCAGGCCTTGAGATATTATGTAGTCACTACCCAGTGCACTTTGAGCTAGAACATGCCAGAGTCCAAGTCTGCCCTGGTTAAAAACCCAGCTCCTGCTGAACATACCCAAAATTCCATGTTATTTTGCATGCATGGGAGAAGAAGAAAGCCAATTCAAGAAAGCCAATTCAGATTTAAACTTATAAGTGACCATTTTTTTTGTTGTGAAGCTATGATGAAGCCCCCACAATTGTTTGTTTTGGTTGGGTTTTTGGCAGTGGTAGTGTTTTGATTAGTCATCCCACCTTACTTAGGTATTTGCACTCATTCAAGAATCAGCCGCAGAGCATGGTACCTGTGGTGACCAACAGCACCATCAGTGCAGCACAGAGTGGAAGCAGAATGACAAGAAACATCCTGGTAATGTTGAGACCTGCAAATTTTGCAATTTACAGAGCCCCACAGACTTTGTCAGGATTTCAAACACACGACAAACACCTCACAATACCAGCTTAAAATGGCTCATAATGGAAATAAATACTCTTATAAATTCACAGAATGCCCACTTTGTTTCCAATAAAATAACTCTAGGGGCAGATTTCCATATGTGGTAACTGTTTGATCTTTATACTCAATTATAAGACTCTTACTGATTTAGTGTGAGGAAAACTCTCAAAACTGACCAGCACAAAATCGGTGTCTCTCAGGTCCCACCAGTCCTGGTCCCTTTAGCTCACATTTAATACTAATAGATGTCCCAGCTCTATGAAGGTTACCGCATGCATCTCTGTGTGGGGAAAAAAGCCTGCTAGTAGAGAATTAGAAGATTTTGAGCCACAGTCACCACATTACAATTGTGCAAGTCTGTGCAAGATCTGGCCTTAAAGCATTTCTGTGCTTAGCAATTCACTTGCTAGTTTTCTGACTACTGGGAAGGAAACACCAAGACACACCTGAAGGTCAAGTCACCCAATATTTTGCTTCTAGTCAAAAAATAAGTAAACCCTATGGGAAACTTTGAGTTAACCTGGGTAGGATAGAGTTAAAACAACTTAAAAAATTAATTTCAATTGCAGAATATAAACAGATCTTTAGCAACTTAAACAGTGACCTCCTAAAAACTCTGTTGGGCTTTTACCCCATCATTATTAATGAAGATTTCTGAGTAAAATGTATCATAAAAAAAACTAAACAGGATAATTATCTCATTAACATACTACAATTGTGATACAATAGAGAAGATAAAATTGTTGCTTACCAGCTTCAATGCATTCTGGGGTCAAACAGTACTGTTGCTTCTGCTGAAACTTTATAATACCTTGGCTAACTGCAAAATGGAAAACCATTATGAGATCATTTCTAGTGAATTTTGACCATTGCAGCCAAATGTTGTGTACTTAATCATTCAAATGCCCGTGCAAGCTCTGGCCCCAATGCATCTCTGACTACGCTGATTTAAAACAGAATGCATATTAAGTAAATACTGCATCTTGTAACAAAAACTTTTGCCCTCTTGTGCCTCATTTCTCTGCCTTTGCTTGTAGGCAGGATGGAGCAAGGGCTGTCTCTCAGCATATGGTTTCATAGCACCTGGCACAACATTTCAGCCTTACCCACTGGCACAATGCAGACAATTAATAGTTGTCAGTACCATCCTCCAGAGATGCAACTTTCACAGCTGGCAGTGCAAGATGAAGTGATCTAGCCACCTTCCATAGGGTATCCACAGCTCCTCCTGAGCTGTGGGGGTCACACTGTCTGGCAGCACCATGCTGCACAGCCCTAACAGCATGACCCAGTGCCAACAGGATGCTTTCAGGGTCCCCTTATTCCAGCGTGGAATATACCAGTTAGCAATGGGCATAGGGATAGCTGTGGTTTATAAAGCACAGCGCAGTTTCTGTCTGAATTGTCCCCCAAATGTTATGTAACTGCATTTGCTTCCAAAACCTTTGTTGATGAGAACTATGAAATTGTCAGTTAATTTTGCCTATCTTTTAAAAATTTGTATTACAGCTGCCACAGAAGCTTCATTGCAGACACTGTTGTCAGGCAGCAAATATGCAGACAATTGATACTTTGGATGAGGATGGGAGAATCCCAAGGGGTAGATGAAATAAGACTCAGTAGATGTGTTCAGTAGACAGAGAAATGTCTAATTATGTTAATTATATTAATAACTTGGTCCATGGCAAAAAAAAAAAATAATTAAAACCAACAACAACAATGGAATGTATCAAGGTCTCATAATATCACCAGCACTGATAATTATAAAGCAGTTTCTCCTGTGGTTATATACTGCTCAAAAGGGATAGGAAAATGTGAAAGGGTTTTTCAGCACAGGAAAATTCTACTATAAAAAAACTAAAGTAAGAGTTTACTCTTTTCCAGCCTCATAGCTTCAATGACAATTAATGACAGAAATGGCGGGATTACAATCAGATTTACTCAGATACTGAGAATGTAAAGCTATTTCTGGATAACTTTACCGAAGTTTGCATGAACACAGTGAAACCACCTTTGCAAATTAGCCAAGAAATACATGAGATCTTGAAGCACATAAATATTGAAGAATAGTAAAAAATAAGAGAAGTAGTGGTCTCCAAAATATGATTTTGAGCCACATGAAGCACAAATGATAGATAATATGCCTATTAATTAAGTGTTGCTCTCCTCCCAACTCACCTTGCCCCTTTTTTAAAGTTAGTCTTTTACAACCCATGCAGGTCTTGAAAGTTTGCTAGATTTTTTTTCTTAACAAAGCAGAGAAAGGAAGGGAAATCCCAGACACCATTTAATTCTTTTGCACTTAGTGGGAAGCGAGGGAGAACGAAAAAGAATCAGTAGAGAACCTGAAGTAGCCCTCATAGTTTTGATACTTATAAATAAAAGCAAAATACCATTTCAACTGGTTTTGTTCCATTTACAGCATCACCATTAGAGCAAACTAAAAAACAATTCTTTGGCAGTAACATTTGCCTTTCAATGAACAGCTAATATTGATTGAAAATCTTTATTTGGTTTTGCTCTTGTACCTTTTTGATGTTGTTAAGAGAACTAACCATTACATTATTACCTACAGTTGTTATAACATTCAGCGTCCCAGCTTCTTCCTTTATAAACCTGTTTCCAGATTCTTAAGCAAATATACACTGTAGTTAAGTCCCCCTAAAAAATCTGAAAAGGGAAAACATCAATATGCAGAAGCAAATAGTGTGGATGTTCCTATAATCTAAGAAATTCAGAGTGTACCAAGTCAGGAGGAGAGGATACTGAATTGAAGTTCAAAGTTGCCTGACTTCTTTCCTGGCCAGCAGAACTGGAGAATGAATTGCTTCCTTTTGCTCTAACCCTGGCTTCTAAGCAGGAGGTGGCTCCTCTCCTGCTACAGTCCACACCACCATCCAGAGAGCTGCAGGCAGGACCCAGCCTGATTCCAAGTGACTCCTCTGGTAGCTCCCTGATGGAGTCACAGAATGGCTACAGCTGAAAGACTGAGCGACAGTAAATAAAAATACATAATTCTCTCAGATTCCTTCTCAGAGTTGCAGGAACTCGTGAGAAGAAAAACAAGAGAAGCAGGAGAAGGCTACGTGTCACTCCTCAGTCTGGGAAATTGAAGGGAAATCATTTCAGGTGTACCAGAAACAGCAAGCTTTGTAAATTAAATGAAAACTGAAGTCATTTTGAGGTGCCTAAAATGTTTCACATGACCAGTAATAAGTCTCCTTTTCTACAGCTTAACAAATCTAAAAAAGGGTTAAACTTAAACTTACAAACAAAACACAGTGTCACAATGAAACTCTGAAACATTGCATTGATAAAATGTTGAGCCAAAACAATTCAACTTTTTTCCTTTATTCTTTTGGTTGAAAACCTTGGACAATTCCCAAACAAATCCTACATTTTTGTTGACCCATGGCCAGTGTATTTATTTTCTTAGCAGTCATGCCAATGAAAATTTTGACACTGGGTATGGAATAGACCTCAGCGCACTTAGAAACTATGTCTAAGAATTAATATATTTGCTTGAATTTTCATGTCTGGTCTATGGATAAAACAATTCTATCTCTGACAAGCTATGGTGGTAAATGTCTGCTTTTTACAAGCAATAAACAAACAATTTAGCACTAAAAAAAAATAAAGGAAATAAGGTCTCTCCATTACTCTCTGGTGTTTGATATTTTATTCTTGAGGTGAAAACCATTATTTTTCATCTAGAAATAATATTTTGCACTAGCAAGTTGAAGATTCAAACCTACTCACATTTATAAAGGGTCCCGTTGAACCAAGTGGGATTACGTATTTGTACAGAAACTACTTGCCTTCAAATGTTTGGAGATTTTGCTCTAGAACAGAAAAACACTAATTGCAACCCTGGTGCTTTTAATATTTTACATAGAACCTAGCATAATTTTCTCTGTTGTGATGATAAGTAAAACAGACCTTTTAAGCAAGATCACAAAATTATAAAGCACTGGAGGGAATCAAATCAATACTTAGAGTCTAAATTCCCTCCAGCCCAGGGAAATCTGTACTGGTCTAAAGAAATGAAGAGTTGAACTGAATTGTTCTCAGACAGTATCTGCCTCTGAAAGTTCTTACAAGATACAACACTGCTTTCTCTTCTTTTTTCTGCTTGGTGGCTCTGGGTTCGTTTATACTTCTTCACATCATTTTATAGGTGTAGATGTATGTTTCCATGCAATACTCCAACAAAACCAATCTAGAGATGAGTCCACATCCTGGAAAAGAAAAACTAATTCCTTCTCTGTTTCATCCAGTTACAGCTTATGAATCCGATCAAAACGTTATAATCTTATCCTGGACGCACTCTTTATGATTTTTGCAAAGCCGACTTTGCAATTCATCATAGAAGAAGAGAAAGATCTAAAAAATGTGCAAGCATATGCACTATTGAAGCCTTCTACAGGAACTTTAGTCAAGCCCTAAATGAGAACCAAATGAAGGAAAACCCAAAAGATTACATAAAATGTGTGCACTACAGATTCATTTTCAGGAAACAGAGAATATTATTTCACATTGGTCACAATCTGTGCATTCGGAACCAGCATCAGTGATATGCATAGTTTCACCCCTTTCTCTCTGTTTTGTGAAAGAACCCAATTCTGGCTGGAACACATTCAACTGAGTATCCAAACATAAATTCAGCATTCTGAAAGTTACATGAGCTTATATTGCACATTCTATCTCTAGCGTTCCCACAACAAATCTTTCTCCTGACACATTTCCATTTCAGCATAAATATAAAATGAGGGGAAAAGAAGAAGAGACTGAGATTTTCATGAAAACAGACTGTGGAGCACAAACACTGGCATTAAGAAGCCAGGCTGGGGAGGGTTGCGTTACGGTTAGCCTCAACCTTTTCACTTACCCAAGAAAAGCGCAGTGCCAAGCACAACAGTGCCACTCACAAAGATCCCAAGAGCAATTCGCGTGGCTTTGCTGGCTGCTCTTCTGGACTCAGGTACCGTCTCTCCTTCCATTAGGATGGCCTAGGACGTGCTTGTTCTTGCAGAATTTTGGGTTTCCTCTGCTGCTGTAGTATCAGTATTTCAACTTTCACAAACTGCACCCATGAACTCTCCTCCTCCTCTCCCCTATTTACAACTCCAGGCTTCTGTCATGAACCATTTCCTAGGCACTTCCTGCTCTCTGCCGCTCAAAGGAAAATTGTGCATAAAATAGTAGCTGTCTCCTACGTTTTCCTCTGACCAGGAGGAGGAAAGGCGAGTGGTGACCTCTGAGTGTACAGCCCTTGCTGCCTGTAGAGCCAGTATGAGCCAATCACTCAGCAGTCCCCCTTATCAAGGGCTCCGAACATGACGATTTCACAACGTTGCTGAACAGATGTTTTAGCTATTCAAACATATAGCTGTAAATCCTTTACAATCAAAGCAGGATTGCTGACAACTTTTACGAACACAAAACTGATGGAAGGTTTCCTTTTTTTCTCCTCATGCTTATTTAAAATGACTAATCTGCTGTTTAAAGTTTTCTCCTCTTAAACCATTCCTGCTGCATCATTTGGCTTCACCAGAAGAGATACACACTCAGTGGACAAATCCCTTTTTAAAGCTTCCGAGGAGCTCCTAGAATATCATGTAGCATTTTATTTTGGGAATTTGGTATGTGACACTGCATGCCAAAAATCACAGTCCTTCGGCACAAAGCAATAATCAGCACAACCTACAGAATAGTGCTGCTTTAAAAGCTAGATTTTATTTTTTTTTTCAAGTCATTTTAGTCCTTACTGATACATAATGAATCTTAGGAGGTGATCCTATGCTTCCAAGTCAAGTATTACTATCAGTTTAGTGGAAAGTATCTATTTGGCACTTCAAGTTGGTGGTGAATAATAATAATAATAAAAAAAAGAAAAAGAAAAAGCTTTATTTATATGAATTTTTCAGGTTTTGGCTTAGACTTCATAATCATTTCAGGGTGAATTTCTCTGATCCGACTGTGACATTCAGCCTTCTGAGGAGCTCTCACTGCCTCCAGAGCTGGACTCTTAGGTAACACACAAAGACGCAGGGAGAGGCATTGCCATGCTCATGCTCCCGTAACAGTTATGTGTTATTTCTGTGCAAATTTAGGAGTTCTTTTCTCAGCCCCCACCCATGTGATAAAAAACTGTGCAAGTAGAGAGAAGAAAGGTATATATCACATGCTGCATATCATGGCAAAGTTGCCAGTTTAGAGACTGGAAGTTTCTTCCCCTTGTGAGCCCCTGCACACAGGTTGTCCTGGATACCAGACGGGCATACAGGGAAAAACCACCTCGTCCAGAAGAGTTTGAAGGTCCTGAAACCCTCACTCCTCAACCCCTGTACAGCCTAGTCGTGATCCTGCAAAAAAAAATGCCCTGATTTCTTATTCCTGTCCTTCTTTGCCAGCGAGATCCAGGAGGGAATTCTCATTTCTGCTTGGCACAAAACAGCAAAAAAGCATTTGTTTATTTTCACCTGCCTACTTTTCCCACATGTAAACCATAATTTTTGACATCCATCTGCTGAAGAAAGAGGGAAAAAATGCCATGAAACCAAGAGGACCATGTACCTTTCAGCACAAGAGTTCCCATTCATGCATGAGTGACTCCATGGGTGTGAGCAGATCCCTGCAATAAACAATCCCTAGCACAAGAGTAGCACAGGTTTGAGAAGGTATTTAAGTGACACTGGTGCTATTGCACCTTTATATCAGAAATTAGTAGAAGTCTCAAGGGGCTGCCAAAAGGGCAGGGTATTGACACAGAAAATGCATGGACACGCTGCGATCTCAACACTGAATCAACTTTCCCCATGATCTGAATGCTGAGTAAATCTCAAAACAATCATCTGACAAGCTCGTTGCATGATGGTTTTCCTTCTGTGTTAGTAGTGAACCACTGACATTAGACACGTGTACTGTCCATCATCTTTATATGCCTCCAACCAGCATTAAATGATCACATCCTTACTCAAATTGTCCCATACTTTATAACTTAAAATTTTACTCCCTAGAGAAATGCTACCATGTACTGAATATCATGCTCTATTAGCATTTCACTAACAGCATTTTGCTTTCAAGGTGTGATCTCTTTCTAGGACAACATCAGGCCAGAAACCAAGAATAGCTTTCAACAGTGCAAAGCAGCAACCAGTTATTTCCCTTGGGAAAATTGGGGGGGGGAAGAGAGAAAAGGAAGACAGGGAAGAAGATTAAAGCCAGAGGCTGGACAATTCAGTCCCCTCTCCCGCACAGCCAAAGAGAAGGTGAGGGCTATGGGAACATGGAGATATCCCAACAAGAACCAGTAAGCTCCAACTACAGGACTTCTCTGGAAGGTCAGCCCCAAGCAGCACATGATCCGTCTGGCAAGAAAATCACAAATCAGCTGCCAGAAGCAGTATGACTTCTCTGTGTCTGTGGCCTTATTTACATTGTGGCATAGTATAAGAGTCCTTCCCTGTGTCGCTCATCTTGGTTTCTCCAGCATGTACAGAGCTGTGAAAGCAGGGCTAAAACACAAACAGCTGCAGGCAACAGCTGCAGAGGTCCGTTTATGGCAGTATCTGTAAAGGTGCATGGAGCACATGTGAACCAGCTTCTGATACTGCTGATCAGTAACAGAAGTTTGTGAAATTTGATACGTGTTTCTGATGAGTGTGGTAGGATTTGGTTGCCTTGCTTGTAATAACTTCTGCAGCTCTTTGGCAGGTACACAATACATGGCCACGCTTACTGTTGGAAAGGCTAACAGCACTTCAGGCTATTTTTGCCCAGTAAGGCACTTAACGAAGCTAGGCAAAGATTCTGTTAAACATTCATAAAAACTGAATAGTCATGGGGGGGGAAGCAATAATTAATTGCAACATGCTCTAAATCACTCTTTGCTCACTCAGTATTGCCTCTGATCAAGATCCCGCTCAAACAATGGGATCACTCTGGCACTTAAAACAATGTCAGGACAATGCGCAAATATTTCCACCCAAACCCATATGCAGGAGCTGGCAAATCTTCTGGAACATGCGCTGGGCTGAGCCACAGCAAGAGTATCCCAGCTTCTAGAAAAAGTCTGTCTACATGTATAAGTGTGTGTGCATGCATGTGAACGTTCACTCGCAAATACAAGCATGTGCGTATGACCTTGCTCTTTCATACGCAAACACAGTTCTCACTTCCAACCGTTATGCCAGAGTTGGGCAAAAGTGCTTGATCAGAGCCAAAATCAATAGTATTATGTCAACTTCTCCCCACATAGGCCTGTTCAAGGAAGTTCACATTTCTTGATGTTTAATTATTCAGTAGACACACAACCCCCCAAGTTTTGCCTAGTTTTCACTGGCTACAGTCAAAACCAGAGTTAAGTAGGTGTTACTGAACTTCCAGAACGACAAAAACAGCCTGAGGTCAGCAAACGTTCAAGCCCAAGCCTGCTGAGAGACCTGCTTGCAAAGTTAAGTGTTATAAAACATTTTGTGTTTTTTGCATTTGGGTAACCATAAAAGGGTTAAGGTTGGAAAGGATCTTAAGGTCCTTTCCACCCTAACCATTTTATGATTCTATATATCTAACTTCAAAATGTTTTAAAACAATTAGCGACACTTTCAATGCAGACAGAATAACAGTTCAGTTTTAAGCATAAAAATCAAATTAAGGCATGTAAAACATACTGAGTTACACAATACATTAGTTACAGAAGACATTTCCTCAGAGATGCTGTCCTCATGCTGCACATTAAATACTTACCCTATGTGGCAGGCAACTGACAGGTTACCTTAGAGGAATTAGTTGACCTTGACGGAAGCAGCTCAGAATCAAAGCATCACAGCTTTGATGATGTCCTATGGGCACTTACAGCTCACGGTAAAAGGAAGAATTTAGCCACTACCCACTGTTGGTGGCACAGCCACTAGATACAGCTTGAGTGGCTTCAGCAGAAAAGCAGAGGTATATGCTGGCTTCGTTGAAAGAGATTAATAAGCATGAGATTAATACAGTTTGATCATTTGAAAGGCTGCATTCCATTTCATTTCAAGTCTTCCACTATGGGGTCTTGAACTTTTTTTCAAACAGTGCAGCTGTTTGTAGCCAGAACTGGCCAACTGGGCTTCACTTAACACAGTGTGCTTGAGAAAAACGCAGCATGTTGCATTTGAAGACAGCTTAACCATTTGTCCTCAGACCTCTAAATCTTATAAATGATACTCTTTTTGCCACAAACTCCCCAAAATGTCCATGCTGCAGCCAACAGCAACCCTCTGGCACAAATTCATGTCCTTTGTTCATGTGACAGATACAGCTGGAATTAAATAACTCCATTGTTTTCTGCTGGTACAGCCACATCACAGAAGGTCTCTGCAGCTGTGAGAATGTGGGTCATTAATTAAGAGCCAATACAGAGCAAACAGGCCTTGCAGGGCTCTGAACGCAGCTGGTGGCAAGCTCTTCCACTAACTATAACCACAACTGTGGAGAGGACAGCATGCAAAGGAGAAAATTTTATTCTCCAACACTTTATTCCCTAAATCAATTATTATTTTTCTTTTTTAATTCCAAGTAGGTTAAGCTGTTCTTATTACTCCAAGAAAAACTTGTTCTTGCTATAGGAAACACTGCATTCTCTGACTAAAAGGTGCTTGTATCTAACCCAAATAGCAACTCATTATGAAAGCAAACATCTGGGATGATTAAAGTTAAACCACTCAATTTTGCAAGCTTTTTTAGAGCTGCTCTTGAAAAAGCACTTTAATGAAACAATGCATATATTCTTGAGCAGAAAGAACTGCTTTAGGTCTTCTAGCAATTTTTCAAGAAGCAGACTACATTATAGCTAAACGCTACTTCTCCTAAAGGACACATTCACACTATAACATCTATGTCAGTCATCACATGCATCTGTCATCCCATAGATTAAACCTGGAGTTGGTGTCCAGTGTACATGCTGACATGGACTTTAAAGAGGCATGTTAAATGGGGATTAAGAAATATACAGAATAACCTGAGGTAACTCAGAGCAATTGTTTTAGCTTCCCCATATGATCTAACTGAAAAACCACTGAAAAAGACATTGCTGGAAAATGTGACATTTCCAATGGCCAGAGCTGTAAGTGCATGGGCATAGATAGGATATGACTATCACATTTATCAATATTGCATTAGGGCCACCAGAGCTTTATCCACTTATTTTGCTCTGTCCCAGAGGTTCACTCACAACTGTCAAAGACTATTTATATGAACAGTGGAAGCAAGAAAGCTTGGTGTCCAGTGAGTTTGTGTCTAATGGATGAATTTTCAGGTGTATAAGAAGAAATATTAGAAAGGGTCAGGAATGTTGTAGACGAGATTTGAGAAGTCTGCTCAGGACTTGGACAGGTCCACTAAGGATTGTTTGGACCAAAAGTCATGGGCTGGGAGCTTCATGCAGTTCTAACCACATAGATAAAACCCAAAGTCTGAGACACACTTCAGCACAGGGAGGTTGGGAGGGTGCAGGGAGCTGAGGCCTCTTTAGACCTCTCCTATGAAGACAGGCTGAGAGTTGGGCTTGTTCAGCCAGGAGAAGAGAATACTGAGGGGAGACTTTAGGGCAGCTTCCCATGCCTGAAGGGGCCGAAAAGAAAGCTGGAGAGGAACTTTTTACAAGGGCATGTAGGGATAAAGCAAGGGGCAATGGCTTTAAACTGAAAGATTCAGATTAGACATTAAGAAGAAATTATTTACTGTGAGGGTGACAAGGCTCTGGCACAGGTTGCCCAGAGAAGCTTGTGGCAGCCCCACCCCTGGAAGTGTTCAAGGTCAGGCTGGATGAGGCTTTAAGAAACTTGGTCTAATGGAAGGCATCCCTGCCCATAGCAGGGGGGTTAAAACTGGATGGCCTTTATGGTCCCTTCCAACCCAAACCATTCTATGACTCTATGACTCTACATCTCTACATATTTACTGACACTTGGAACAAAAGAGAAGGAAAGCTACTAGACCTGCGTGTGGCTGCTCCAAAGAGATTCCCCCACTGTGCTCCCCCATCCCTCAGAGAAGCATGACTGTCTCTGCAAAAGCAACGGCTCCTGCTGACTCTCACACTTGGATCTCTAGCAACACAAATCTATCTCCAGAAGCCTTTGTATCAGAAACAAGAGACCTTTTCACCAGGGCAAAAAGTTGTTAGAATTTAATATCTTTGAGCCCAAATTCCTTCTTGTCAAATCTGGTTGGAGTTGGCTGACAAGGTCCAGTGTTACAGAGCAAGGCTGGGCAGGAGGGATTGGGCACACAGTAAGGGAAAGCACAACTGCATAACCTCTGTTTTCAGAGGAAACAGACTGGCAAAAAAACCCCAAAACAAAACCAAAAAGCCCCAAACTTGCTTTTCCAGGGTACTGCTACAACCAGCTTGGGATCTTCCTTAAGTAAGTTTTATTTTGATGCTTTTCACTCAAGTGGATGCTTTTTCTCCTCCCCCATCTCAAAATGAGATCACAATTAACTTTGCACACAGGTAAAAGCCATAAAAAAATCCCACTTTAAATATGATGTCCTAAATAAAATGCCCATAACGACATGAGATTTATGGATGATATACATATACCTCAGTGGAGGTATTTCTAGCTATTTTATGTTCTTGTCCCAGTCTTGGTGTGCTATTCCAGTGACTGTCTCCATGTCTTCTAACAATGCACAGCAGCCTCTCAGGAGGGTTTAAATGCATTTGGTCAAGTTCCTGGGAAAGGGAAGGCAGATCAAACCAGGTTTAAACCACAGCACCATCATCAAGACCAAACATTTGCTTTCCTGAAGTCACAGAAATCCTCAAGAACCAAATAGTTAGGCATCAAATATAATCATCTTTACAAGCCACATTGCTATGTCTCTGACAGCCTTTCCCTACAATTTCCAACATCTCTATTTAAAATAAAGCTTTCCTATTTTGTTTTTCTATTGGCACAAGGCTATAAAACTTACACTGATTTATCACTGACTTACATTTTATCCATCTATAAGCAAACCTGATTAAAAACAAAACAAAATTTGAGTAAAACCTGTGGACACTCACATGGACTAATTATTGTACTCATATACATGTTTCCCAAATTTAGTGCTAAATTTGAGATGAGTAGTGTACTGGTTGGGTACAGGATTTGTTTAGGCCCAACAAAAAACATGCAGTGATTTTCTTTTGTGACTTATCTGCATACGCAGGAGTAGGAAAGTAGGTGTTCTGGATTACTTGGTTTCTAGCATCAGAAAAAACTTGCATGAGGAGAGCACACATCTGAAAGGGGCTTAAGTAAAAATGTCAAATATTGTTTCTGCTCTGAGCAGAATAATTTAAGAAAAAGATTCATACCTCTGTAAAAGGCAAAAATCAAATAGAAACTTAGCAGTAAAGTTAAAACAGCATTAGAAAAAGTGGCTGCAGCTTGTAAAGGGATCCAAAGAGTCAGGGATGGTACATTGCCGAAGGCATTCACAACTTTGCGTTAGCCCTCACAGGCCAAAAGAAGAGTAAGTGAAATAGTGAAAACTTAAAGGGATGCTCTGACACAGAGATACAAGCCTGCTGCTGCTGAGAGCCTGCAGAATATAAGAATCAGTGGCAGTACAGCGTCAATGTCTTTATCTACCCCTGAGGAAAAAGGGAAAGGCAAAACAGGCATCAGAATAAGGACTGCAGTACTGAGCTTTGTGTCAAACACACCCAAATTACTTGTCAGATATCAAAAGCTGGATTATTTGACTTTGCTCCCAATAAATTTTCACTAGAACCTGAAACAAGTATCTGGACTAGGGACCCTCTGATGAAAGTGCCTCAGCATGGTTCTAACTAGCCACTCTTAAGACACTGGAACAACTGTGCAAGGAAATTTGCAGTACTGTTAGCAAAGCTAATAAATATGATAAAAATAGTCACAATCAAGCATGCTTACCAGAAAATTATATTGACCAAAGCTAAATCCTTTGCGAAGCTTGCAGAAAGGATTACACTCTTCTGAAAAAGCTTCCTTAGCTTCTTCAATATGCATTTCTCAAGCCAATGTCAGAATACCAGTCCTTTAAAAAATGTTGGTGAATTCACAATTCTTTAACATTTTGATGCTATTTCTGCTTTTATAGTTCTTGAAAATTACTGCAAACATGATTAGCGTTCCTTAGTTGAACTGGTTGACTGAAATATGACAGTCATTACCCAATTTCACATTATTCAAGTCAAACTGTCATGAAGATTGTGCTTTTAATAAAAAGTGATAGTCATGATAAGTATCTTGCAATTTAGGACTATGAACAGAAGATTGACCAGAAGACATTCATAGCATCTGCTTTACCTAAGCAAAATTGCAGCCAGGAAATAGATTTTCTGTTCTCCAGGCTCGGCAACCTGTCTCAGCCTGTCTTCATAGGACAGGTGCTCCAGACCTTGGAGCATCTTCACAGCCCGCCTCTGGACTCACTCCAATGGGTCCATGTCCCTCTTATGTTAGGGACCCCAGAGCCGGATGCAGCACTCCAGGTGGGGTCTCAGTAGAGGGGCAGAATCACCTCCCTTGACCTGCTGATCACACTCCTTTTGATGCAGGCCAGAATACAGTTCACTTTCTGGGCTGCGAGCACACACAAGAAGCTAGGTCACAAGCATTATCCAAACCTAGCCCACATTCTTCTGTGCTCCTGAATAACACATGCTTACTACAGAGAAGCACTCTACTAGGTGAAGGAAATCACCTTGAAGTGCTTCCAGCTGTAGCTCACTGAGCAGGTGCTTTCCTTTGTAGTAATATGTGATAGTGCGCCTTCTGCAGATGGATCTAAAACCATGCAGCTGACTTGGCTTGTAGCAGAAATAAAATCAAATAATCGGTCTTGCATTTCTCTTTGAAGAACATAGCTGTCGTGGTTTAAGCCCAGCCAGCAACCCAGAACCACACAGCTGGAGGGATGGGGAGGAGAATTGAAAGAATGTAACTCCCATGGGTTGAGATAAGAACAGTCCAGTAACTAAGGTATAAC